>NW_010580218.1:728860-742770 GCF_000705375.1 Tinamus guttatus
TATATATATATATATATATATATAAAAGATGTATTTAGAATGGTATACTGTAGTAAAAAAACTCATGACCAAGATAACCGAAGATCTTGTCCAAGTGTGCTAGATTAGCAACTTTTGAAGTGGTTGTGTAGAAATACAGAGAAGTACAACTATATTTTTGATTACTAGCACTTATCAGGAAACTCATTAAGAGTTTCCACTAGACCAGTGGTGTATCTTCTGCAAACCTTACAAGTAATCCATTAAAGAGTTAATACAATCTGAAGCTACTACCATTCTCCTGAAGACTCCCTTCAGGCTGTTCAACTCCTGCCTAAAAACGGAAGGAAATCATACAGCCTGCTTGTTCCAGCATTGTGGCCCACAGCACAGGAAAAAGAAATACACACCTCCTGAGGTAAAACCACCCAGGGTCCATAAAAGAGTCCCCGGCAGCAGCCAAGAGACTTATTTTAGCCACAGAGATGAGCTGTGTCAGCAGCCTGGACAGCACAGAGGCTGAGGAGTCTATAAAACCAATTGAATGTAGGAACTACAGGGAAAGAAAGACAGGACCAAGTGAAAAACATTATTATGCCACTGTGAAAATGCAGAATTCTCCTCTGCTTCAAATAATTCATGCAGTGCTAGTCTCCCTATCTCAACTGGGTTATACTAGAGCAGGAAAAGTTTAAGAGAAGACCACAAGGACAACAAAAACAGGAAGAACTTCTGCACCAAGGTGAAGTAGTCTTCACAGTGGAAGGGAAACAACTGAGTTATATAAAATCCAGTGTGTCATGGAGCAGGTGCATAAGGGTTGGTTGGTCACCATCTCTGCCAAGAAAGAACTGGCAAGGGAAGCCAGGCCAACAGAAAGGAAGAAGGTTGTTTTTTTATACAGCAAGTAATTTAGTTGTGCAGCGCTGTGTACAGCTAAGATACTGCAGAGTTTAAAGCTTATAGGTTTTCCAGGGGAGGTTGGCAAAGTTCATAGAAAAGAAATCCGCTGAGTGTTACAAAATGAAGAGAAAATACAGCTGGCTAAAGAAGGCCTTGAGCTGCAAATGAGTGGAAACTAAGAGAATATTTCTAGGAAGCATCTTATATATTTACTTGTTTTAGAACTCCTTCCTAGACAGCTGCTTTTGGCCACTATCAGAGAAAAGGTACTGGACTAGATGTATTGACCTCCAGTCTGAGACCTCATGGACCTTCTTCCATTCTTAATCCAGATGTGGTCAGCAAAATAGCTCTACATCTGCAGAACTATATCATGCTGGGCTAGCCTATCACATCTTTTTTGTCTTGCCCTAAAATTACATGACAAATTTTAGCTGTCCTTTAAACCACCATGTTAATCTTAATGTTGGAATATATAAATAACTCAAAAATACAGCACTATGAAAATAGTGGAAAAATAAAGGATCATTGACTTTGGCTGGGAGTTATTTCTTCTCTTTGATAGCAAGAATAAATTGAAATTTCTAACGTAGCTCAGAATAAATTCTGTCTTATGGCTCTTGATATTTTTATATTAGAAAGCTTTACTCTAACCTTGAATGGCTGCTGCTATACCATACCTACCGCACACTGAAAAATATGATTTAATTTAGAGAAATGTATTTCATAAAAAAGAGCCTTTTACAAGTCAGAAGTAATGTTTTTGTGCAGGCTTTAAACTTAAGGAATATTCAGTGTTGTTAAAACAGGATTAAAAACAGGATTTGTTCATCATATACAGCCCTTCCCCTCTGTAAACATTTTGCAGAGGCCAAAATCTTAATTATCTGTTAAATTAGTACATAAATGTAACAAGATCAGCATAGAAAGGCTTTGAAGTCTGAGAAAGTAGATTATTCAAGATATTAAATATTGAAAAAAATAATACATATCCAAGAGAATTCAAGGAGACAAATCATATTCAGGAGTCTTTATTTTATACAAGTAGATATTTCCAAATATCTAATTATACTTCATTATTTTAATTTGTATTTAAAATAACAAATATAATAAATAATAAAATTTTATTACTATTTTTAATTTTTGGTGATGTACAATACTCATTAAAATAGCAACTGAAAACTGCAAAATAAGATTTTGTATCAATCTGCATTGCCAAACAGATCCTTGGAGATTTCTCCCCTGAGAAGTCACAACAGATGGGTAATTTGACAGTGAAAACCCACAGCGGACGTCAGGACTACATCTCATTTTCCTGTGCCAGTCTTAATCCTGAATGGTGTGCCTAAGAAAAGTGGTTACTATTAGAACCAAGCAAAAATCTAGCTGTGCTTATACCTGCCAGCTCAATAGGACATTCTAACACTAAAAGTGCTGTCGGGCTCTAATCAGAGAAGAGTTTGTACTTGGTACTAGAGGGGAAAAAAAAAAAAAAAGGAAAAAGAGAGAGAGAGAATAAACAGATGCAGACAATCATGCAAGTTACAGAGTGGTTTTTAGCTTCTGATTTTGAAGCACTAATCAGAATTAGCATTAGGCAAATATTGCAAAACATACACATCTGAGATTTTAAACGAGCTCATTCTGTGCTTGCTCCATACTGCTTTTATGTAACTACACTGATGAGTGTTTTACACTGATAAACACTGAATTCTAGGCTACTATTGGAGAATATTCATGCACCGCAAGACCTGGAACCAGCTCCTTGGCACAAAGCATAAACTGGCAGGATCACAAGCTGAAGGTACAAATATGAGCATTTGCCTCAGCATTCAGATGCTGAGTACTCTTCTGTACAGCTATTCATTTCTGATGGATAACAGAAAGTGGCATTTCACAAACAACAAATCCCAAGATTCCAGATAAATAATCAAGGGCCTATGTTTTGTGGCTACAAGAGTGACAGAAATGAAGTGTGTGTTTGGAAGCACCTTTACTCCTGTAGAAGTCCAGAAGACACCGACAGATGTGCACTAGTTGCATACTAGTCCCCTTCCACTTTTTTAACTAACACAACAAAGTCTTTAGTTTAAAAATCAAAAGTTAATGGAGTTAACGGTAAAGGTCCCAAGTCACTACTAGTGGCTCACTCATACATGTGGCTTGGAATATATATAATGTTCAGCTTGCCAGAGAACAAAAACATGTAACAGTGTAAACCTAGCACTGTTACTACTACAGAAGTCAACATCTAAGCTCTTTATTGGGTTGGAGGTTGCTTTTACAAGTCTTTGTTTTTTTGGGTTTTTTTTTGTTTGTTTTTTTCTTTTTAAAAAAAACACCCCACAAAGGATATATAAAATAGCAAATGTTGTGTGAAATTAAGTAGTTCTGTGACAAAAAGTAAGCTTATAGCATGCCCACTGGTCCCTAGAAATCCTCCTTCTGTGTCTGCCAAGGTTGTCCACCTTGACTCGGTGTGGGGAGGAGGAGGGAGGAGAAGAGAGAGTCTTTATTTTGAAACTTCTAGAAAAAATCAAAGATTTTGCGAAGAACGGAACAGAATATTGGAACTAAAACATGCTGTAACTAAATATTACATTTTTATAATTTAATTCTTATATCTTAGAGCCCACACTTTTTAAAACACCCGTTTGCAGCATCTTTTGTAGCTTTGAGTCCTTCTCTAGGGACTATGCAACCCTCTTGGAATTTATCTTTCCAAAACTTCTCGCCATCAGAACACTTCACGTGGCAACTTTCATCTCTCTTGGACTTGATGCCATCCTACATTCATGAAAAGATAATTTCAGAGTGACTTGTACCTTTAAAAAAGTTGGTAAATTCAAATGTAGGGTAAATTGGGAAACCTTTTAACAAACTATATCTGTGATAAAACACTTATTGTTCAGAGACAGAATTTCAACATGTGCTACAAGTTATGGCTGAAATTTGTTAGGAGGATTTCAGATCCACAATGAGAGCTCATCTCAAATAGAGGAGAGAGTTGTTCATCTCAGCTCGCAAATTTTCTGTCTGGGTCAATCATCTCAAATCCGTGAGACTCAGCTCTCATCCCTTTTCTTACTAGACTGAAGAAGGGATATATGATCATGGGCTCTCTCGCTTCGAGAGAAAATAAATAGTTTATACAAAGTAGAATACTTTGAATAGCAGTTGGAAGACACTCCCTGCCATTGTTCTGCACCTAGTAAATGCCTAGCATAAAATTTAAACCAATTTTCCATAATCTCTCAGAGCTTTAAGCCTCAAATTCTGAAAGAACAATTTTTGTTCCAATCTACCACAGAACGGTCAAAATGCTGCAGTTAATAACAATGCTGACTGATTTTCTGGGTAGTCTTACTCCAAAGTTGCCACCTGCTAGTTCTGTACTGTGATTCCACTCTCTCAGAAGGCAGACACTAACACTAAACTGCCCAGTTAGCTGACCCACTCATTCAGTAACTGCACTCATGGCACATTATGCCAGCTAGGTGCTTTTTTTTGTCTACAAACCATAGGTTTGAAGCAACTATATTAATGGTCTTTTATATCACCAATGCTAAATATGATCTAAATTCAAGACAAAGAAATGTTTTAAGCAAGTTCAGAAGAAAACTCTTTGTCAAGTACCTCGTCTCTGCGATAACAATTTGAGAAAACAAGTCCATCAATAGAATGGAAGTAGAACTTCTAATAAGAAACATCTCATCATTAGATCAGATTTTGCCTTGTAGAGGCATTAAATAAGATTTACTTGCAAACGTGCTCTAACCTTAACTTGTTCTCCCCCATCCACACCCTTAGGATGTTTTCCCAGCTTTATATAAAAACAAATTAACTACTAAGAGGAAAAAAATGAAGTCTGAGATTCTTCACAAAAAGAGAGTTCTGTGAGAGAGCTGGACGATTCTTGAGTACTACGCAGCTAGACTATTGTACATCCAGAGAGGTGAGGAAGGCTTCCTTGCTACCATTATAGAACCATTATAGTTTCAGATTGCTTCTAAGGCATCTGACTGAATCACCCAAAGTCTACACTTTTACATTGTCAAATGAGAGAATTTCCAAGAGTTATGCATGGTGTGCAGAACATAACTGGTAGAAGAAGTTTGTTAAACATTGCTGGCAAATAGACCACTGCTTTTTCAGCTTATCAAACCATGAAAATTAACCCATTCTGCAGGAGAGAGATGTTCTGACCACAGCTCTCTCTACTGAATTTTTCCATTAGGCATGAGCGTCTGCATCCCTCCTCACCAGTCCCATCATTATCTGCAGATAGCTAGGTAATTTGTAATAGAAAGCACTCCACCACCTTTATGGAATGGGAAATTTCCGGACAGATGAGACAGACTTGCTGTGTAGGCAACAGTGTAAAAAAAGGCCCAGCAACTCAACAAGAACGACTTGCTCCCTTAACTTCCCTAGTCCCATTGCTGGGCTCAAACACCTTTTCTATCATATTAACACATACTATTATGCAACACCTTATGTAATTGCAATCAGAGCCTTACATCATCCATAGCATCATAGAGCTGTGACACACTGTGCTGAACAACCCACTGTACTTAGCTGGAATGAATTTGCTTCATAATGCATGGCAAGATGCTCTCAATTACATATTACATTGAATGATAAAAAAAAAAAAGAGTAAAAAGCTGTGAAGGATTCTCTACACCCAAACATTTCTGCAAGACATAGACATTAACACTTGACAATCTTCCCTCCTTTGCTGGTAATCTCATGAAATTGTAGTATACTCCAGAAGCAGTCATGGAATGAGAAATTTAATTTTGCTATGTCATATTATTTAAGTACTAAGATTTAAACATACTTCTTAAAGCTTGTATGCAATGGAAGTGAATACAAGGGGCCAGCACTACAACCTCTGTGCAAGAATGCAAATTCCCATCTTCTCCTGCCTACAAACACACAAATCTCCCAAATATTTCTGCATTAATACAAATGGCAGCATGTACAATGTTTCCTTTGAACACACTAAGTACATCACCAGAAAGACCATTTTTTCCTCCAAGGGCAAGTGAACATGCATTTTTTTTCCAAGACCTGATTAGATGTTCTTTTCTTCTTTTTCCTAGATCATTACTCTTTATGACCAAATTACTTCTCTTGACAAACCTAAACATCAGCTAAATAGAGTAACAATTATTTCTTTCAACATTAGTTAAAGATGTTTTGTAGCTCACTCCTGTGCAAACATAAATTTGACTAGCTTCCTTATTTTGTTTCCTGCTCCTAATTAGCCAACGCAGTAATGCCTTCCCTTTTGAACAAGAGCACTGGGCAGTATTCACAGGAAAAAGGCCGTTCCTCTTTCCTATTCCCAGAGTTGTCAATTAACTGCTTCTTGTCTTGGCCAAGTTAGGTCACTTTGCACATGAGACAAACAGAAAAGGTAGAGCAGAGAAAAGTATTTTACAAATGTTTCTGATTTGTTTCTATTAGTCCACTATTGCATCCTTTTCACATCTGTCTAAACTCTTGAAATCTAATCTAAAAAAGAATTGTATGAGCAATCTCCATTTTCCTTTCACAGTATGACCACAATAATGACCACAGGAGGAAACCTTAGCTGTGACACTGCGGGTACACTGCTTGTCCACTTAACTTCCCCCACCTGTTTACACAGAGACAGTGGAACCACTGCACAGCTAACCCCATCCTTATTTAAAACGATGGGCAAATTCCTATTTTTTTTTTTTTTTAGCATTGGGACCAAACTACTTGTCAGCAACAAAGAAAATGGCTGGCTTGAAATTACTGAAGGGAAAGACTGTAAATAGCAGGAATTGTTCTCAGCGGTCATAGTCCAGCTACCCAGAATCTCTTTTTGTAATACCTTGGCCTTTAATACTAATGCATCATCTATTCATGGCAGAAGGCAACCTTCAGTTCAAACAATAGAGTCTGAAATAATTTGCGGCTTAAGAGCTTTTCTGCGACTTGGAACACCAGGGTTCAGAGGTAAGTTCTGCTAAAGGCTTTTCATGTGAACTAGTTCTTTTGATTCCATTTAAAACTGTCTATGGGTATAATGGAGCTTTCCTTACTCACCTGTTCCATATAGATATTCTTGACAATTGTATACAATTTTCACAGGTGCAACAACCATGGGACCAGCTGCCTAGAGACATCTTTTTCTTTTTTTTCTTCCTTTTTTTTTTAAATATGTAGTACATAGTTTTACCTCCCCTCTTTTTTTCATTTTTATATTCAGAAATTTCAAAATGCCTGAAATGTCAAAACAGCCAAAGTATTTTATTTGTTATCTTTAAAATAACTACAGAACATTTGTTCCAGATATATTCTATAAACACTGCAATTTTATTTCTCCTGTGTTTGGCTATAAATGGAGAAAGCATGTTCAATGATATGAACAGCATTTAAAGAGAAATAAAAGGTTTACTAAGAACCACAGAAAATAGATATAGCTAATAAGCCTTTAAATTACTCTTACATTTTATTTGCCAATGCACACCCAAAAAATCCCCAGTGACAACCACTCTATTTCAGAGTCTAATTGTCCTTAGAATTAGGATTTTTTTTCTGCAGTGTAACAAAAATCTTCCCTGATTCAGCTAAAGCCCTTTATATTTTTTATCACAAGGCAGGGTACTGTTGTAGCTTGCTTAGTTTCTAATCCTCCAGAAGGTGCAGGTCCTCTTTAGAACAGCTTTTCCTGCATTCCCTATCTCATATACATACTGAAGATTTTCCTCATTTGCAGGATTTTGCACCTATTCTGGCTGAGCTTCACCCTGTCTCTCTCACATCGGTGCTCTAATAAGTCAGCATTTCACATTTTAATTTTCCCAAATTTAACAAATTTGCAAATTTAACATGGGCATTGTTTATTCCATTGTCTAAATTCTTAACAAAAAAAGCAGCACTGACCTTGGGAAGTCTTGCTCTACTCATCCTTTCAGAACAGAGAGCTACCCCGAGTTTGGCTTTTCAGCTAGTTGCCTTCCCACTTCACAGTATTTCCCTCATGCTTCTTACACTATCAAATTCTGTTGCAAGTCAAGATACCTGGAAATTGTTTTCTTCCTTCTCCACAGAACTTAGAGTTCTTATTTTCAAGAACTCAATTTTCAAGTTTCCAATGTTTTCAAAGTAAATTAAGTAGTTCGGGGTGTGTAAATTCTAAACAAAAGAATGGCTTTATAATATTAACTGCCACTTGTTTTCTTTATGTTGAAAATACATAATGTCCCTGATGAATGTGACCTACTTTTGTTTGCTTGTTTTGTTTTGTCTTTTTTCAAAGTCATCTTATCTAAGCATGTACCCAAATAGGACTTAAGCACCTGTATAAACTTTGATGGTCCTTGTCAGCGGTCACCTTGGAGAAATACTCATTTTTAGTGTTTTACTGACCAAAACCTCAGTAGGTGATAAATCTTCCATATGTTTTTGTAATTTAAAAGCAGTAGATATAGATGGTAGCAATTCTACAATCTTTTTGGCACACACTGCATTGACATTATGATGTCCTTTTCCTGATGGAATTTGGAATAAAGGGGGGCATATTGACACACTCAGTATCATATTTTGCAACAAACTGACAGAATAATCTATTAAGCACAAGTATCTGCTTTTGGATTAGCTGTTGGCAGATATAATCCTGCCTTTGGCCTTTTTTTTGTGAGGGGGAGGGCTAGGGAGGAGAAGGGCAAGAACCTGAAGCAGCTAAATTGTCTGAACCTTTTTCACTTGAACATCAAACTTCTTAATCCAGAATATTTTCACAGTTTATTTCTGAAATAGTCGTCACCCAAAGCCAGGGACTTCACTTTCTGTCCCTTACGTTAGCTGCTTGCACGTGTTTTGTACATGACTCTCCAAACAACGTCAGTAAGTGCTACCAACCGCCGCCTTCTTACACATTCACTTCCTCCCGAACGTGCACAACAGCTCCTTCTTTGTGCATGATCCATGGAATCCCAAGACTACTACTGTCCAGCATTCTTTATCCTAAGCTGTAAAATCTCTCTCTTTTTTTTTTTCTTTAGAAACTGTGGAAGTATCCCTCACACACATCGATCAATATTATAGGCACTAAAATAGTCTCGGCAACATATTGTGGATACTATCTTTTGTCATTATCTGCCACTGCAAAGAACTGCACAGAAAAGATGAAACTGCAGGGTTTTTGCAGGGCCAGAACATAAAAATATCGATCCAGCTTTGCAGAATATTGTTATTAACCTTCATAAAGAAGGAAGAAACACGATAAATGATAAATTTGTTTCTAGTATGCATGAGCTTAGAAAGATTTCCTCTGCCTCCCAGTTAGAATAATTACAGGAGAGAGTAGCAATCATTAGAAAAGATTCTCTATGGAAAATGAAGACCCCTTGAAACAGCTTTTTAAAATATTTAAATTATTAGACCTTTCTTCCTAGTGACTGTTAGGGAGCTCACACAGAGTTCTTAGTGGCCTCACAGCACCCTGTCATCCTCACTGTAAGGTGCAGACACTTCATGACATGTATCAGTGGGGTGACCATTTTAATTACTCATTTTAATAACAGCCTGGCCTCTATAGCGAGAGATAATAAACACCTTCCCATCTGCCAGCTCTTAAGAGGAGAAGGGAAAGAATACATTTTGTTCTCTTCTCAGACTCAACTCTCCTCCAAAGAACACCTACTAATTTTCCGGCATTTCCTCTGCCAAAGTAAGCTGGACACTAATTCCTTCCACTATATAGGCAGAACAGGAAGGGTAAGAACAGAACTATATTGTTGGCTACATTAAGGTATAACCTATAAAACTAGGCAAAGAATGGGAGGGAGCAGAAATACTCGCACCTGATCCAAACATATTTACTTTCCTTCTTCCTTCCTCTGACTGATTTCATATTCAGTTTTACTTCAGTTGGATGTCAGTAATAACCTATTTCAAACCCAGTATAAACAAAACAACTTTATCTCCAAAAAGGGTAGCTCACTGAAGTTGCTTATATTTTGGCAGTGTGTTATGTTTGTTTAGGTAAGATTGTAACAATCATCTTAAAAAGGTCAAGAATTCATTAATCTAACTGCCTGGTAACAACTTGATCATGTCTATCCTTTTTTTGTGATATTTATATTTTAATATTTATATTTGTAATACTATTTTTGCTTGAATATTGTGGAATCTCTTGCTCTTCTGAACTATCAAGAAAAGTAAGTGCATCAAGCTAAATCAACAATGTTTAGTTTGTCTTTAAAGCATCTAAAATAGAATCATAGAATCATTATAGTTGGAAAAGACATTTAAGATCATGAAGTCCAGACATAATCCCATCACCACTGTGCCTACTAAACTATGTCCCAAGCGCCTCATCTACATGTTTCTTGAATGCTGCCTGGGTTGGTGACTCCACCGCTATAGATTCATAGAATCATTATGATTGGAAAAGACCTTTAAGACCATCAAGGACATATAGTGATCAAATTGCTATAAAAGTTACTACTGCTAAATATTTAAGAAAATTTCATAAAGAAACTTTTTTAAAAGTGCTCCAATATAGTAATTCATCTGTTATTGAGAATAAGCTAAAGAAAAAAAATACATAGCTGTTTATAATTTAAACATAGTTATTAATAAACCAAAATAATGACTGTTTGAAGCTGTGATCAAAAGTTACATACACAAAGAAGGATGCTTCTCTCATATGATTTGAGACTTAACATGACATCAATTCAGGAAAATAGCCAAGAATTACTTGCCATTCATCCAAATTTTTAGAAAACATAAGTAAGACCCAATTTATTTTTAAGTGGTCAGTTTCCAGAAGGCAGAAATCAAAGATTCTAATTTATTTGGTTTCAAACAGTATTTTATTGTTGCAAAGAGAAGAAAAAATGTTTTTGCATTCTGTAATAAAATTATATGGTCCAAATGAAAATAGTGGACAGAAAAAAACCTTTCCAATGAAAAATGTTTTAACTTCTGTTTAACTTTCAAAGAGAATATATTTTTCTATTCTAAACTGTGACATAGATAAAATAGGTAGAATCATTAATTTGTAATTCTGTAAGCGAATAGGAAGCCAATTCCATTTTTTTTCACATAAATGTATTTCACATAAAAATATTTGCTACAAATTAGTTGCATTTTGTTTTGCTAAAATATACACTATGTTTCTGCTGTGACAAACTATGCTCATACTAAAGATTTGAGGGGATTTTCAATACAATATTATTTCTAATAATGACTTTTAATAATTCAGCATTCTAACAATAAATTTGGGCATCAAATAGAAGTTATTGTATCTTGTGAAGATCATCTGCTTGTTTTGAAACAAAAATTTAAGAACAAAGTGTTAAGATGGCATAAAACCCTAAGGTTTTAAACAACTATTTTTCTCGCTGACTATCATTCCGCTAACTTTAAACAAGTTGACCAAATGAGGGCAAAGATTTTACAGTTTTCTTTCCCTCTGCATGTTTACTTATCCTTCCTCTTGTTTAGATTCAGGAGCTGCTCCTGGAGCATAGTGAATGTGCAAACACTTTGAGGCTCCTGCAGTTTTATAAACCTGAAGTTAAATTGTTTAACAGCTTAGTTCCGAATCAGATATTGAAACATGCTTGTGCATTTGTCCTCCTGGAGAATTAATTCTATTGCAGATTTAACTTTTACTTTTTTGCTATCGTGAAAGTTTGAGGAAACCATACATATTTATAGACTCATTAAAGTGTCTTGCTTATAATCACTTCCTCAGCAAGTTCTCTACTCTTTTTCAAGGAGCTACTTAGAAGAAATACAGAGCATATATCTTATAACCCCTCTTCTCTTATTAAAAGAGATCAATAAGCCACACTGGTGTATGCATACTAAACCATTAATAACATAAGGTATATCACCTAATGATTCTTATTAAGAAGCTAAAATTTACCAGCAGTAATCACACAGTAGTGTTTTATGACCCAAATTTATCTTAAACTTACAATAGGATGTTACACTAGAGCCCACTGACAAACGTATAGAGCAATGCTGTTGGCAAGTGAAAGCACGGTGATTCAATTTTTCATTTTTTCCCCTGAGCTATAGCTAAGGAGGGAATGTTAAAGTGACTCAGGATGTTCCACCTGTGCATTATGAATCACTGAGCAAAACCTGTACAACAGCAAGGAAGAAGTCAGACTGTGACATTGGTCTTCTTGTTTGCCAGCTGGGAACTGGGATTGCTCCTTGGCTGGCACATTAGACACACTGGGCATTAAGCTGAGCGGCCTGAGCACATGCACCCTTGCCCTCAGTCTCCTCCATTGGTGCTGCCAAAGGAAGACAACTCTAGAAGATGACTCGGAGATTAGGAACCTGACACCTCCCTCCGGTGGGTAAAGAATGGGTGGCTAAATTCTAAAATCAGGAGTCTCAGTTAAGTCCCAAAGGTAGATGCATAAATCCAAACGATGAAATGGAAAAGTCTCACTGAAAACTAAAGAGCAAGCTAAAGGTGAGTAGTGAGACCAGTCCGAAGTTCCTTGTTTGTGCATTTTAACTGGGTTTAGCCTGTTGTCATCCTAGTTCATTAAAGGAGACAGTAAAATAATTCAGAGGGGCAACAACTGCTGGGCTTTAGTTACTTGATTTTATTGGTGAGTGCAATATCTTTGTGATAACAACATCCACCAGTAACTGATGCGGTCGTTATAAGGGATCGGCTTATCAATTAGCAAATAGCAACTAGTAATTAGTACAACTGAATGGAGCACACTGCTTGTCCCAGTAAAATACTCTAGCATTTATTCACCCTGAGCAAAGTAAAGAGGACTCTCAGCTCTCAGATAGTTCACAAAGTTTTCTTCTTTTGACAAGATTTTGTTCTTCACTAAATGAAAACTGGAGTTTATCTACTGTGTTAGAGTGACTGAGCTGCAGGTGCTCAATACTCACACACCTGTGGCACTGGCTTTAGGTCAGGCTACTTCTTGACCACAGTACAGCAAACAATCACAACTCCAGTACCACCTGTACAGATACAGGCAAAAACAAACTAAAGCACGCAGTCACAGTAAAGTGACTCAATTTAACCTATTTAATAATGCCATTTTTTTAGAGTCTAGCTGCACAGATTTGCATGCTGAAATAGCGTCTAATCATTGTCAAAGCAATTTTGGCTCAGTGAGCCAGAAATAGGTTTGCACTGCCTGCCCTGAAATTACAAGCTACTCCTACATGAGGAGCAGGATCGTATGGAATATGCCTCTCCAAAGAATGCTAATGACTAGATGCCTCATTTGAATTACAGATTTCTTACAGCCAGAGAACCAGAACTTCACAACATTGCAATGTGCATTTTGGCATTTCTCCTGTAGAGGTTTAAGCACAAAGTTCTGTGGTTTTGCTCCAGAACAGAAGGTTCACAGTATCTCTCAGTAGGCCCTGGGAGGTCTGGATTTGGAAAACAAAAAGCAGACAAAAAGTCTTGTACCGTAGCTCTCTTGTGATGAGCACCTCAGAAATGAGTTTACTTGTCAGAATTGCTTCTCTCATACTTTCTTCCAAATGTCTTTGGCAGAACTGTCCATGCACTCTTTGTGAAAACTAAACAGTTTAGACAAGTGAGCGTGTGCACTTCTGACAGATTTTAACAGGCTGAGGCAGGGTTGTAGATGAATGCCCCACGCACTCCCTTCTAAACTACGGATATAAAATGAAGCATCATTCAACAATTTAAAAGCACCCTTGCAATCCCATCACAAAAATTCTGCAACAACTGGTAAGTGCTGTATCTATCAACTGTATCAAAGTGATTCTGTAGCTTCAGACTTTCTGAAATACAGTCGATATGTTTAGATGCAACTCTGGTTCAGTACGCAGGTGACTATGGTAGTACAGCTATCTACAAGTGTGCCTTACACCTGTACAAAAATACAGCCCCTCATGACTGAGGTATAACTGATGCAATGGATTGTGGCTTTGGGATCCCTGCATCCTAGCAGTGAAGTGTCTGTACATGCAATCTTACAAGTTGCTCGTTCCTGGAACTCTGTGCTTTG
>NW_010580218.1:742803-786232 GCF_000705375.1 Tinamus guttatus
AGGGAATGCCACTCATATTGGAGTCTGCTGCCAGTAGAACAGGAGATCCCAACACATGCAAAGTAGTAGAGCAGCACAGCAGTGGTAGCAAAAGCATGAGAGTTTTCACATATCCTTATATAAAATAAGCACCTGTAATGGCTATTGCTTATGGCTAGCCTATTTCACTGGAATACTCTGTAAAAATCCCAGTAACCATTCTGAGCAAAAGCTGAAAACCATAAAAAGTTTCCTCCTCACTGAGGTGTGAGCCAGACACCTCTGTGGACTGCCTCTACTGCCTGAAAAGCAAGATGCTGCATCTATAAAAAGAAAGGATAAACTTACTCTGGTTGTCCTAAGTTGGCTTATGTATAAAAAAAACCCACATTTTTTACTGATGTAACTTGTGAAAGTACTGAAACTAACTTTGGAAAGTCATGTCCTTGTCAGGTGGGAAAAAATGATATCTTCTTCCTTAAGAAAATTGACAGCATGTTCAGCACTATGTTAGCAACTATGGTAGCATTTCAGAATATTGGGTCTTGCCTAAGATGAAATTGTTTTCTATATATTAAAAAAGTCAAATAACAGTGGTTGACATCTACAACACGTCGCTTGTTTCCAGTCAGAAAATGGGCCAGCAGTCCGGGCCTTTCTGAGCCATACCTCCTTAACAGGAACATTTGCTTTGCTTCATCACCCACAAAATGTTTATGTTCTTTAAATCAGGGCATTTTGTTTCTACCTAATGGAAAGGATACTGAAGATGGTTGGTTGATCTTAAAAGCAAAGAGAATTTAAATCATCTTAAAAATCCTGAATTATCTGAAGATCTATTTGGTTTAAATAATGCATTGAGCATAGCAAGTGCTTTGTAAGATCCAAGATAATATAAATTAATTTTCCACATTAAATGACCACCATTAAGTAATAAATGCAAATTTCATAGAAAAACTTTGTCCAATTAGCCTATGAAGAAGAGGTCTACAGCAAGTTTTATTTTTCTCCCTGTGTGCCCAGCAACAAGAATATTCCTTGTTCCAGTCTTGTTCTGGCTCAGCTCGCAGGGCCTCACTTCCAAAACATTTTCTAGGCACTCACAATAAACTGTACTGTGCACTCCAGTGAATTATTGAATTGATTCCCTGAAGGGAATACTATGGGCTAAAGCAACTCAGGAGACTGAGTGATAAATCTCATGCATAGAGTCAGTTTAAAAATTTTAGAAAGGGTGTGTTCACCTTTTCACTAAAATCTTCATGGTCCAAATTATATTAGCACAAATCCTAATAGCTAAAGCAAAGCCAAGTCCCTTTACCAATCACAGTACATGAATCACACTGAAGGCTGGAAGCTGAGAAATATTTTTGTTTGCTGACAAAAATCATGAAAAGATTGCTACTTCATGCTGATGTGAAATAACAAAATGTTTTAGATTTCCTCTTTTTTTTCAGAATAGAAGGATATTTTATACCCACCTATAAAAGTGTTATCTCCTTTACCTCCATCAAATGAGTATTTATTTATAAGATTTAGCTATTAATAGTGTTTTTACTTGCAGTATAGTGGAATTAAAGATCTTATTAGAACGATTTATAAGTACAAAATTACATTCAACTCCAAAGACAACAGAGAAAAATTCACAGTCAAAAGGATAAGAAACTAGGGGAAAAAGAAAAAAAGGAAAACTTCTACCAGAGCTATATATCTTTTCTCTGGAATATTCAAGGATAAATGAAAAGTAAAAGATTGTACTGAATTTATTCTAATTCAGACACAGTAGAGTGAATAAACTCTCCTACTAATATACACAAAACATATACGTTAATGCTAGGCAGCTTCCTAAATGGCTCGACAACCTTTGCAGATTGCGAGACAGCTGTTATGTTTCTTTAGGTTATTTTTGATCCACTAGTTTAGACATTTCTAAACAGTCAGCTGCAGTTTAAGGGAAAAAAAAATCCCCATTTTAGATGAATGAATGAATCTCTGACCCTATACTATGCATTTGCTGGGTGATAGGTGAGTAAAGAGTTAACAGTGAAACTGCAAATTCCATGAATTCTGCCGATGTGGCAGAAATGCCATGGGGAAATGTTGGGTGCTGTCCCCAACAGCAGGGGAGGGAAGGGGAAGCCTTCTGGAGGCTGGGCACTTTTGCTTCACTAAAAACTGCAACAACACCCAGCTCACTGAAGAACTGACATCTTTGCAATACTCACCTCGCTGACCGTGCAAAGAGCAGATCCTCTTCTGGACCTTGCCTGAGGCTTCTGGAAGGACCATCTCATAAGGATGACAGCAGCGCAGTCACGTACATCTCCCGTACGAGTACGGAGCGCAGAATCTAATGTTGAGGAGTGGAGCTGGGACCATGAATGCCATCGGAGCGACTTCTCCGGCTGCACCGTGACTATCCCCCTTGCCCTTACGTGGGATGCTGGGCTGTGGTATCCCCTCACCAGGCTAAGAGCCCCCTATATTTCTGTCAGGGTGAAGAAATGAGCATTTTACTGGGACATCAGTGTACTCCAGCTAGCTGCGCTAATTACTAGTTGCTATTTGCTAATTGATAAGCCGATCCCTTACAACGAATGCACTAGGTAATGGTGTAAGTCGTTATCACAAAGTCTAGTGGTTTTGCCCCTTTGGATTTTACTAATTCCTTTAGAGAAATAGAAGGACACTGGTATTTGCCAGCTAAGATAGGATATACTTTATAATCTTAAATTAAAAAAATGAAAACACACACCAGCTTTTTCTTTTTTAATAACTTTTGTTGTTGATTTATGAGCCATTTCCTCTTTTCTTACAGTCACCAAGAAGTATCAAATTTGAGAATTATTTCAAGGGCTTCAGTGTAATGCTTTGTCTTATTGATCAAAACCAAGAACTCTAAAATCAATACATAGAACTGTGGACTGATTTAATGGAGCTTAACACATACAATATTCCACCGTTTTATCAGAAACTCTCTTTAACATGATACGTATGACAGTTTGTCTCTTCTATCTTATTAGAAGATAGATTGCTGGAGTAAAGGACAGGCTAGACAAGTATTTTAGAGCCTTGGAAGTGCTTTACAGAATAATTTGGTATTATAGCACTTGGAGATGTAAGATCTTGCTACATTTTGTAGGAGCTTTGAAAAAGCTTAGTAGGTGCACCATACTCTCACTCTCCATCAAAATTTAAAAAAAAAAAAACAGCAAAGTTAAAAATATCAGGAAGTAGACTGTGTGAAGGAGTGAATTTCTTAACAAGGACAAAAAAAAAGAGGGAAAGAAATTACACTGTGGTCCTAAAATGCAGCCTGCATCTTAGAAAACATCAGGAAACAGCTGTCAAACATCTACTTATTGCCTACCATTATTGCCTACTAAAATTACAAGGAGAAATAGGCAAAGAAGAAGCAAAACTGCTCTATTACCTTTTGTCTGATAATTGAGAAGAGATGGAGAGAACTGATTAAAGATTTGCTGATGGCATCCCATCCACAGTACAAAAGCAAGGCCCAGGTCTCCTTTCCAGCGTTTCTGGTCTCAAACACGCCACTTTTCTGTACAACTGCCTGTCATGTTTTCACGTATGTACCATTCATTACAAACTGAACTGTGAACAGAAGGATATTATTGTTTTACTTACCCTGGAACTCAACACGAAATGAAAAAAAAAAATCAGCAGTTACAAATGTGTAGCTATATTAGCTGCCGTCATGCCTCAGGAACACATAAGAACCTTTTTCTCATATTTCTTCAGGCCACAATTCCCTGCTTTGCTGCCAGCTGACTTAAATTCTGGAAGCCCCAAGAAAACTCATTTGGTTCTAAAGCCTTGTTTTCATAGCATGGGAGGCAGACAGGATGTACTGGGGAGGGATACTGCAAGTCTAGAGGTATTCAACAGATTTAGATGATTTGTTTTGCCAGTTTGCAAAAGTTCTCCTCTGTCAGCCGCCTCTGTAGTCAGAAGAAAATAAAGAAACAAATAAAAAAGCTCTGATACCACTCAGCTCCTCTCAGCCTAACAGCGCCAACAGCTTCTCAAATCAGTTCAGCCTGGCCTACATTAGCATGTGCACAGTTTCCGTTTGCTCTTCACTGTACAAAGGAACACTTTGAGATTAGATTTGTTTCTTTCTTCAGTATTTCTATCTGTCTAAGGTGATAAAAATATCTTTTTGTGTCTATGAACAAAAGCACAGTGAAAGTGCAGGCATTAAATTAAGCTTGAGCCACAGAATTAGACAAGATGCTCCTCTCTGAACAGAAGAAAGCCTAAATTACTTCATATTTCAAATTAGCTCTTCAAAACCACGTAGTTTTGAGGAACTAAATTCCACAGGTGCAATGGAGCAGTTTTCTTGTTTCCTGAACAGCTGCAGTTAATAACTTAAAACTCTTACACTGTGACTATATGGTTTTGGTAACTATATCGCTTACAGAGAAATAACCATCTCTTAGCACTAGACCAGGGAAAAGAATTAACAAGCCTACAATGAATAACTAAAATAAAACAAAAATATCTTTTGAAGAAATGGTTCATATAGGAAACAATATTTCCTATCTCAGTCTTGTGACGGTGCACGGTATTTGGTCCATCTTAAAGGAGAGGTTGTTAAGAGGATTTATGTGATAAAAGATATATGTGAAGCTCATGGGGAAGGAAATATATTGAAGAGAACGTGTTCATTTGTGTTTGCCTCCAAGACCCTAGATTTGGAGCACAACTGCACTTCAACTCCTCCTATTCAAATAGCCCTGTGTTCCCAGGTGGCTGGAAAATCTGTGGCAGAGCCCAATGGAAAAAAGGCTGATCTTGATCAACAATATTGAATCTGTCCTTAGAAAAATCAGTTGTTAAAAAATAAAAAGCCTCTTCAGATTTCTGTGGTACAGCCAATCAACACACTAATTTTACCATTAACTTTTTTCAGACATACTGATGAGTGCATGTGAGTAAGTATATAGATGGAAGACTTTTTTCATTTTAGTTCATAAAGCCAGAGATTGTATATATATATATAAATATATATATAATTGATGATTATCATCACAGCTAGTCTTCGCGAACGAAGATATGGGAAGGGCTTTACCCACGTTTGCTGCAAGCGTGCTGATGGCTAAAAAGACCGATGCAGGAAAGGCAAGTCCGGCTGCAAAAGGCACAGCAGAAGGTCTCCTTAAGCAGTATTGGTGAGGCATGGTTCTTTCTGTGTTGTCTTTTCTCTTCAAGACTGACTTTGCGTGTGTTCTCAAAGGAGACAGCAGCGTTATGGATGGTGCGTCTTCATGTCTCCCGGTTTGAGGCCAGAGTGGACTATTGATAGTAGTCAATATGACCAAAGCTGAGGTATTGTTTCAGGGAGTCCTTGCATCTCCTCTTTGGGGCTCCTCTCGTGGCAGCCGGTGGCGAGTTGACCACAGGGCACAACCTTAGGGAGGCGGTGATCTTCCATCCTTGAGACGTGCCCTGCCCAGTGCAGCTGCGTTCTCAGCAGCACGGCCTCAATACTGGTGACCCCTGCCTGGTCAAGGACAGCCAAACTGGTCACGTAATCAGCCCAGTGGATGTTTAGGATTGTACGGAGGCAGCGCTGATGGAAGCGTTCGAGGAACTGCAGGTGGTGGCGGTAGATGATCCATGATTCAGACCCCAGACAGTACAATGGCTCTACAGACACTAATCTTTGTACTTCTCTTCAGGTGTTTATTGCACCAGACTCTTTATGAGTTTTTCCAAAAGCTCCGTATGCCTTGCTAACCTGTTGTCTATCTCATTGTCAATCTTACCATCCGAGGAAATTATGCTTCCTAGATAGTTGAACTTTTGGACTGACTTAAGCTCTGATTTGCCTATGGTGATGTGGGTATGATGGAAGACTTCCCGAGGTACAGGTTGGTAGAGAACTTCTGTCTTCTTCAAACTGACTTCCAGCCCGAAAAGCTCGGCAGCCTCTGCAAAGCAGGATGTTAAGCGCTGAGGGCTGCTTCTGTGTGAGCAATGAGGGCAGCATCGTCAGCAAAAAGCAGCTCATGAACAAGGTGATTTAGGATCTTAGTGTGGGCCTTCAGATGCCTTAGGTTGAATAGGCTTCCATAGGTACTATATCGGATGCATAGAATATTTGTATATTTGTCAAAAATATATATTATGTTACTTCCACTCAGTATATTGTTTTCCATCAAATGAAAATATTCTTTCTGGTTCAGAGCTTATTTTACAGGAGAATTGCAAGCAGAGCTTTACCAAGCTCTAGATTTGCATTCAGGAAATGCAGCCCATGGCACAATGGGGTTAGTCATAGCATAGCAACTCCCAGGGTATATTTGCAAAACAGGAACAAGATCAATGAGAAATATCCATTTCCTTTCTCCATCATTTTCCTCTTTGTTTAAATCTTCATTGCTTTTTTTTTTTGGCACACAAGTTGGACGTTGTTTTTGCAATGCAAGATCACACCAATCAAACATGTATTCTTTTAATTCCACCAAATTTTTCCCTCAGAAAACTTCTGCATGAAATAACTTGAAGACTAAAGCCACGTATACTAGTTGGCGATGTTTCAAGAAATTCTCAGAAGTGCTGTTTCTTCAGCAAATAGCATGCATTTTAGATGGACTATAAAATATTAATACATATTTCTTCATTGGTTTTATTCTATATCAATTTCTCGTGTGTGCCTTCTGAACAAAAAAATGAACATACAAGATAATACTAAATCTCAATTAAAGAAACTAATTTAATCAAACTACAGTCAAATTGCAGGAGGCATTATAAATCCACACCATAAAATTGGCGTCAAGGTTTTTGAGGACTCAGAAAAACCTCATCAGCTGCCAATTACAGGCCAGATAAAATCCCGGTGGGCGCCGCAGGTATAGCATTCCATCACATAAAATTAATGTTGCCGGCATGAAATGAAACAGACGTTACTACAGGAGCTGAAGACTCGAACTGCAGCAGCAATTACAGTAGAGCTGAACGGTCAAAGGCAGAAGCACAAACATTTTTGCAGTTTAGTGGGGGAGCTTCTCCCCACTGTGACCACCCAAGGTCACAAACACACAATTTTGGCAGTTCTTTGGGCAGCCTCCAGTTTATTCATGAAACCAGCAACCGGTCTAAGAAGTTACATAAGAGCTAGTGCCAATTAATTACTCAGCCTAAATCTGTACTGGCAGCGCATCCTTTTTTAACTGTTAGTATACCAGCTGGGAGCAAAAGGTTTTCAGAATAAAAAGAGTATTATGGTTCACATAACTAACATAGCATTAATAGCAGGAAAAAAGAAATAAAAGAGAAATAAAAAAGTAAGGAAAAAAAAGGAAGACTTCACCCAGCTTATGACTATATATTTAGGTTGCTTCATGAAAATAAACAAACAAAAAAAACATAACCATTAGGAAAAAAGGTTCATTACAGGTTTACAATAGACGATATAACCAGTTCTAGCTGGATTCAGAAACACCAGTGCAGGATGTACCTTACAGACTTGTGAATTTATATTTATTCTAAATAAACTGAGCCAAGGATCACTGACAGCAGCACCAAGCAGCACTGCAGAAATCCATTCAGCGGAAATCTGTTTCCCTGCAGCACTGTTCCATGAGAATGGGGCTGAGAGAACAGTCCCTGGCCTGTGCCAACCACCCCCGAGCCATGGCCAGCTACTGTGTGACAGAGGGAACTGCTTAATCCAAGCTAAAACCTTGCCAGGATCTGTGCTCACAGTTCAACAGTCGAGATGAGAGGAAGACAGGACTCAGCCCCAAGGTCTGGCTGTCCTTCACATTACCAGTACAT
The DNA here is from genome assembly GCF_000705375.1 of Tinamus guttatus. The sequence continues at coordinate 750,592 of NW_010580218.1, forward strand.
ATCACATGACTGTGATGCCATAGTAAGAAAGACTAAACAGAGGTTTCAATCACTAGAAAAAGACAGGAACATTGACAAGAGGTCATAGCCCTCCCCTAGCCCTGTGTCGTGTCAAAGACCAAAGCCCATGACACTGCTCATTTCTACCTTGCTGGAGTGACAGAAGCAAGGCTACTATGAAACTAATTCTCTTACCCTATCCTCTCTGTTAATCATTCACTTATGACTACTATATGCATCTTAGAACCATTATTATCAGAAGTGATTTCTAAGCAGAGGCTGTTCAGAAAACAGAATAGAGAAACATAGCCTAAATAGTAATTTTATATTATAGCTACAGGAGAAAAAAATATTTGGCTCTAGTTATGGAAACGCATTTTACATATCCGCATTCTCTGAAGAGCATACTCTTTGCAAAATGTAAATAACATTATTTGAAATGATTTAGTCAAGTTTTGGATTTGCCTCCTCGCTAGTATCCAGTTTTCAGCAGACACCTACAAAACATGAATTACTCTCCTTGCTGACTGCTTGTGCCACAAGGGATAATGAGAATCAAATCCCCTTCTCACCCAGCAGTATAGGTAGAACACCAGTTTGCATGCAGCCTCTCACAATTCTTCTTTTGAAGAGTTCTACAAATCAAGCTTCATTACTTGTTTCCACAACATTCTCCAAGAAACAACTATGTCTAAAAAACAGATACCCACTGCATTCTTGTCTCAAAGGATTATTTAAATAAATCATAGAATAGTTGAGGTTGGGAGGAACCTCTGGAGATCATCTGGTCCAACCACAAGGCTCAAACCATGGTCACGTGGAGCAAATTGCTCAGGACTATGACCAGTTAGCTTTTGAGCAGATCTGGATCCAACACTCTAGAAATGGTCTCATCAGTACTGAACAGAGAGTATCAGTCACCTCCTTTGACTTAGTGATGATGGCATACATTCAATGATGAACATTACTCAGTATCAGACAACGTCTACAGATTAATTTTTGAAGCAATAATTACCACCTCCTCTTTACAAAAGTAGTATTTCTGTTTTTGCTTTTATTCAGATGGAAATAAAGTCTAAAGTCTAAAAACTACAAGAGCTCAAATACATCACTTGTCCCATCTCCTGTGGTCACCAATACTCATTTCCAACAACTACTGTGAGATTCTTAATCTGTAGTACTCTGCTCAGGGTACATTTTTCAGTATTCAGCACTTCACTTTTTTCAGTGCTATGATTATAAACACCATTTTTAGCTTTGTGAATCATGAATGTGCTAAGGCATATCAGCCAAGATGCTTTATTCTTGGGAAATTATCTCTAAAATTAAGACTTATCCAAATTGCAGGCTGGAGGTTCACTCATCTGCTGCTCTAGACATGCTAATGAAATGCTGATTAAGTTATGAAATAGATTTGCCCAGAATTTCTCAAAAAGATGGTGTGTGAGACTTTAGAAGATGCTAGGTACTGCATACCCAATCTCATGACTTCACTGAATAATTTGACAGAGTATAAAGTGATACGTGGCTCTGGGACTGGACTGTGACTGCAACACATGAGGACAGCTCTGAGGGTATAGACGTGCGTGTTTGCCAGAGGTTGGTCAGCCTAGTTAGGGGAGCTTTAAACTGAGCAAGAAGGGGGATGGCGAGTGTTACATGGGCAGGGTAATCAGAGTCATGCAGCCAAAGTCAGAAGGCATCCAGTGAGAGTAAGGTAGTCGGGGAGTATAGGAGAGGATTATAGAGGGTCCTCTTTCACCCCTCCCAGGAAACCTGCAGGCTCAATTACTTCCCTTAAATGCCTGTACACCAATGCATGCAGCATGGAGAATAAACAGGAGGAAGTGGAGATCTGTGTGTGGTCCTGGCATCTTGATCTCATTGGAATTACAGAAACAATGTTGGGATAGCTCACATGACTGGAGTGCTGTCACGGAAGGCTATGTGTTTTTTAGGAAGGACAGGCTGGGAAGGTGAAGCGGTGGAGTCACTCTTTATGTTAGAGAGCAACTGGAACGCGTAGAGCTCAACCCGGGAGTGAATGATGTGAAAGTTGAGAGCTTGTGGGTAAGGATTTGAGGGCAGGCTAATGTGGGAGACACTATGGTAGGCATTTGCTACAGGCCACCCGATCAGGATGAGGAAGGTGATGCAGCCTTCTACAGACAGCTGGAATTAGTCTCATGGCAGTAGCCTCCAGTAGCACCCCAGAGTGCTGCGTGAGTTGGTGGATGTCATAGCTAAGCCATTCTCCATCATCTTCGAAAGGTCCTGGAGAATGAGGGAGGTGCCGGAAGACTGGAAGAAAGTCAATGTCACACCAGTCTTTGAAAATGGTATGAAGGAGGACCCCAGGCAACTACAGGCCAGTCAGTCTCACCTCCATCCCTGGAACAGTCATGGAGTAGCTCATCCTGGCTGTCGTCTCCATACATGTGGAGGATAAGAAGGTGCTCAGGAGTAGTCAGCATGGATTCACCAAGGGGAAATCATGCTTCACTAACGTCATAGCCTTCTATGATGAAATGACCAGCTGGGTAGATGAGGGGAGAACGGTGGATGTCGTCTATCTCGACTTCACCAAGGCTTTTGGAACCGTCCCTCACAACATGCTTCTGGGCAAGCTCCGGAAGCGTGGGATAGATGAGTGGACGGTGAGTTAGGATGGTGAGTGGACCTGTCTGGATGGCAGAGTCCAGATGGTAGTGATCAGCGGTGCAGAGTCTAGTTGGAGGCTGGTAGTTAGTGGTGTCCCCCAGGGATCAGTCCTTGGTCCAGTCCTGTTCAATTTATTCATCGATGACCTGGATGAAGGCACAGAGTGCTCCCTCAGCAAGTTTGCTGATGATACCAAACTGGGAGGAGTAGCTGATACCCCGGAGGGCTGCGCTGCCATCCAGAGAGACCTGGACAGACTGGACAACTGGGCACTGAGAAACCTTGTGAAATTTAACAAGGCCAAGTGCAAGGTCCTGCACCTGGGGAGGAATAACCCCAGACACCAATACAGGCTGGGGACTGACCTCCTGGAGAGCAGCTCTGCAGAGAGGGACCTGGGCATCATGGTGGACAAGTAAGCAGGTCAAGGGAGGTGATCCTGCCCCTCTACTCAGGCCTGGTGAGGCTGCATCTGGAGTACTGTGTCCAGTTCTGGGCTCCACAGCACAAGACGGATGTGGAGCTGCTGGAGAGAGTCCAGCACAGGGCTACAAGGATGATTAGGGCCCTGGAACATCTGCCCTATGAGGAGAGACTGAGAGAGCTGGGCCTGTTCAGCCTGGAGAAGAGAAGGCTGAGAGGGGATCTAATTGGTGTACATAGGTACCTCAAGGGAGGGAGTGAGGAGGATGGTGCTGGCCTCTTTTCACTGGTGGCAACCGACAGAACTAGGCCACAATCTGAAGCACCAAAAGTTCCACAGGAGCTTAAGGAAAATTTCTTGACAGTGAGGGTGACAGAGCGCTGGAACAGGCTGCCCAGAGAGGTTGTGGAGTCTCCTTATCTGGAGATCTTCAAAACCCGCTTGGACGCAGTCCTGTGCCACATGCTCTAGATGACCCTGCGTGTGCAGGGGGGTTGGACTAGATGATCTCTAAAGGTCTCTTCCAACTTTAACGATTCTATGATTCTAAGAGAGATGTGCACTCTCAAAGTAGCTGAGAGGTTACCTGCGTAACTCCACATCATTGTTACCTTCTAAGCCTGAATTTATTACATTCAAAATGAAACAATATTTACAAGAAAGAAGAGTATAAATAGCAAAGCTTTTTAAGGTAGTCCACTTTGCAGACTGTTTTCATGAGCAACTGAGTTAGCAGTTCGGAGAGGAAAAGGACTTCTAGACTGGCTTCCTAGCCTAGATCCAGCTGTGTGAGCTAACTTGAAGGTGGCATCTACATTCATCCCTCATTTTACATGTCCACTCCTCCAAGACAGCTAGGTATAGGGTCCATGTATAGGGGATTGCATGGTGCAAATGAAGAAGCTTTAGTTTGCTAACTCTGTCCTTTTTCTACCAGAGAAAATCTGTTGCTGGAAGTTACTAATATACAAGAGCTGCCCCCAAATTTTTCCTTCTCAAATTAATGGGAAAGGTGAAAAACAGTTATGATCAAACAGAAGATAGAATTGCAGTTTATATAACTATAGCAAAGTAAGTTAGCATGTGCAGGCACCACAAACTGGGAAGCAGTTCTTCTGAGTCCCTGGCAGGCTTGTTCCCAAAGCCACCACAGGATTTGGTGACATAAACATCCTGGGCTGGGCTGAGCATCTGCAGCACGCATGAGGTAAAAATAGCTGTCTCGCAAGGGAACAGCTCGATCTGTAGGATTTTTAAAGCATCAGTTGTTCAGACCTGGTTTCTGCTCATCACGTAACAGAGCAGGCCCAGAATAGCTTTAAACTTGTCAGCTGGTGGAATCCTACTTCAGATATGAAGGCAAAATCATTTTAAGAATATATCTACTAGGAAGTTAGGAATAAAAATAAACAGAAAGGCAAAAGATTTTGTTAGAAACTTGTTTTTTAAAGAACTCTTGGAAAGGCATATTTTCCATTTTGTATTTCCTGGGAAACCCAAATTGGTTTGGAGCCAGAAGCAGAAGTTTTAAGATATCCTGTGGAAGGAGCAAGGAAAGGAATACTAAGGATACATCATAACAAATAATATTTACTTTTAGAAATCAATTCTTAAATGCAGCTGTGTTTCAGCATCATTGAGCCTAGAAACCTGGGAAACCGACCCATTCATCATTACTACACTGTCTTTTATACCCCTAGAGGAGATGTTGCTCTAGTCATCCTTATGAGGCGATCTTCCCAGAACTTTCAGGCAAGATCCATAAGAGGATCTGCTCTTTGCACTGTCAGCAAGGTGAGTTTTGCAGAGATATCAGTTCTTTAACATTGAAGTTGGGTATTGTTGCCAATTTTAGCCAAGCGAGATCTCCCACCCTCCACAGGGCCTCCCACTTTCCCCCCTTGCTTCTGGGGACAGCATCCAATGTTTCCCCAGTTGTTTCTGCCACTTGGGCAGAAATCTTGAAGTTTCAGAACAGTTTCATCATTTTGATGAACCTGTTGATCATCATTTTGATGAAACCTTTGCAAGGTTTCACAAAGCTCAAAATTTTAGGGCAAAGAACCCAAAAATCCTCACTTCCTAAGCCATATATATTCCTTTCAGACAAGGAAAAACAGGCTTTGAGCAGAAAGATGAGTACCTGTCAGGAACTTGCTTGTTTCTAACAATAGTTTCTTAAATAAATGCTTGAAGAACAAAGTGTTCCTTCAAAACATAAGAACAGTTGGAGGCTGAGAATTCAGATGTATTTTAATGACCACTATAATACTCATATCTCAGGAACAGCTGGTATAAGCATGCTTTGAGCTAGGATTCTTGCAGCTTTTAAGCAACAGTGTTATCAAATTTATGAAGAAAGTTCATGCCAAATTTCTTAGCTGGAAGTAGAACCTACTTAGAATATATTTGCACAATTACTTTAAAAAATACTGAAGCTCTTAAATTAGCTGCAACTAAACTAGCCGACGACAGGCTGATTTTCATGTTATTTTAAAAAAATGTTCTACAGAGAGAATTAGATAAAAAATTTAATCTTTTCTTTTTTTTCATTTCTTTCCTTTCCTTTTTGAGGGGCTCCTTATGTTTTAACCATGATTACCTGGCAGCAGAACTTTAAAAAATCTCCTGTAGCTTCAGAATTTCAGTTTGAAACCAAAAGGCATATTGGAAAAGCTGGGTATAAAAATGCTCAACAGATGAGAAAATCATTCAGTTATCTGTAACCATAGTAACTTTCCTTCCCTGAATTTGCACAGCAAAAAAAAAGCCTAACATACTGTAATGCCATGAAAACGTATCAAATAAAATATATTTCTCAGTGCTTTATTAAGTGATGAGCACTTAAACATAATATGAGCTGCACTGATTTAATTTAGGTTAGTCACTTGAGTAAAGGTCTTATTGACTAACCCTAAAACACAGCACACTTTCTCAACAAATTTATCCTTTTTAGAATATATAAGATAAATATAACACCAGATTCACCACAATGCATAATTCTAGTCTCCCAATTCCCTCCTTTAAAAAATAGCGATTTTTCAGTACAATTTTTCAATATTATCATTAATTATTAAGATTTGTCCCTTCTAAGTAATATTTTTACCAAGTCAGGTTCTCTAGGAACTAGTCCCTTTTAACAAACACTGCAGTGCTAGATCCAATAATGATTTGAAATATAATCTTATAAAGATTTTGCACATACTTTATATTATACACTGATTTATTAAATATGTTTGTGTCAACTTGCAGCATGGGGCGTGAATTAGCCAAAGATGGTAAGATAGTTCTCCTTTAAAAAAAGTGAGCATATATCCAACATACATAGTCAAGATTTCACTTTAATTTGGACCTTCCTAAAAATGTCATTTGAAGAGGATGCTACAGTCCAGCAAAGGATGATAACATGCCTTGATACATTATTCAAACTGCATGTGTCTACACACACCTTTCATCAACTCCATGACTGTCCAATTGGACCTAGATAGCTAAAACTTTCTAATTCATCCTCCAAATAATGCACAGATATTATCAGCTTCTTATTTAAACCATACTTTTTGCAAGACACTGCATTAACCCAGATAGATATGCTCTAGGACTGATCTTATTCCATGTGAACTGAAATGCTTCAGTGGAGGAATGCCAAAATCTCCTAAGAACCACAGATGTCTTGGGATGGCAACATTTTTCTGAAACTTATATTGGCAAATTTTTACATTTAACTTTTCTGTCCATGCAAGAGGAAAATAACAAAGACAAGGGGAAAATACCAGAGTTTCCTACAGTGCATTTACAAAGTTTTCTTTTTTTTTTTTTTTTAAATCTGAAATATCTTTATCCTCAAGATTGCTTTTAGAAGGAACAAAATATATTGAAAACACAAATCAGGTACATATTCTGTAATGGATCTATAAAATTTCAGAACCTAAGGAAATCTCCAGTAGTCTCAGAAACTTAACATTATTTCCTAACATGCCTGCCAAGTCATTAGAGCTGTCAATTATATTTTGCAGTTTTTAATGGCCTGAGGAGGTTGTAACTTTGTAACATTTTTCTTCTAAAAAGTTGTTTAAGGACTGCTGTATCCAATTTGGAATCAGAAGGGACAAAACCCAAGCAGACTCTTGTGCACGAATGACTGATTAGATGAAGGATAAGCTTGTATTTGAAGACCACAAGATGGAACAAATAGAGAGCAGGTCTACTGCAAAATGAGCCTCAATCAGCGGCAATATTAAGAGTTTACAAAACTTCTCAGAGAAAAAAAAGGAGAAAGAGTATTTTTTCGAAAACACAATCTTCAAAATTTTCCCTCTACTTTGTTCTCTTACCTCCCCCTGATATTCAGTGAAGGTAAAAGAGGGCTTCAGTACACAGAAGACAAAATCTATCTAGATGATCACCAGAAAAATATTTTGCACGAAATATCTCAGAATAAATAAGCTTTAAGAAAGACCGAGCAGGATTCCTGTAGAGTCCTGGTTGGTTTTGCTGCAGATGGCACCAGAGATGGTTCTGCCAAGCCAACCCACTCATATCTCTGAGGTGCACAGCACTACACCAGGCAGTCAGCCATGTCTGCAGCTTCCAGGTTAGCTGCACAAATGTGCCTTTGAGCATCTTAGCCTCTCATTTCTAGGCAGGACTTGACTCTTGCCTAGAGTCAAAGAAATTGTAAGCTATAACTTTCCTTGGTGCAGGAGTTGCTAGGGTACCACTACAATCCTGGGTTCCCAGCTGGAACCAGAAAGTTTAGATGCGGTAGGTGCCCGGCCTTATTGACCTCCCTTCTGCTGCACATCTACCAGTACTGCTCCTCATGGCTGCAGAGTAGTAGGGGTGGCTTCACTAAAAAACTGACAAAAACCCCTGCTCACATCATTTTAGAACAACCTATTTGAGATCTGTTTTTTTTATTCTTGCTTTAATTTTAAAAATAATCATCAATTATGAGTCATGAATGAGAACTACAGCATCCAGCCACCACAGACACCCTTCAATGACTTTCCACCTGTGTGTGTGTGTGTGTGTATGGCTGCATGCACACATGTGTATTATCCATATACACATATCCTTGTAGACAAGGTCATGCACTAGGAATCCTTTGTAGAAGATTCTGTAAATTACTGATGTTATGAACATAAAATCTTCAAAACCCTAGTAGCAGCTTACTTTGTGCAAAATTTGCTCTTTCTAGAAACTCAAAGCACTAACAGTAACAGCACTTTGTTATATAATGGTTTTCTGTTTTGGTTAACAAAAATACCATTCCAAGATCACTAGAATTTATGAAAATCTTTGCTAAACATTGCCTCAGAACCAGTCTCTCATGTGAACAAAGGAATGATGACAAGTCCAGACAAATATAAAACCTCAAAGGTGAGAAGATGAAACCTCTACGTCTTATCTGCAACAAAACAGAAATACCAGCCAAAGGCAAATGGCTATAAGTAGTATTTTTCATTTGCTCATATAATTCAAAAGAAGAGCAGTAGTTTAAGAAAGTAGCATCTCACCAGACCAGAAATGTGCTACTATAACATGCTGCTGACAAGTGACAGTTACAGAGAAAAAGAATCAATATCCTATTTTTTTTAGAAGCCACTTCTGCAAGGACTTCCTCTGGGAATGCTAGCAGAATGACAGCAGTCTTGTCTCTCGACTAGTGCAACCATGACTCATAAGCTTGTTGTGGAATAAAGAGTACACATTACAGCAGTGTAATCCGCTTAACCAGCAATGCTTCTCTCGTTTAACAGGAGCAAATGCAGACAGAGCAATCCAGATATCCGTGTGTTATATCAGGCCTCTGCCAATTTTAGTCAGGCCTGCTATCCATCTATAATACCACAAATGATCACACCTTGAAAACAGTATTTAGACAGTTGTAACGCCTCTGACAGACAAACTGCTATTAAAAACATGAAAAAGGACACTAAAGGTCCATGGTTAGCATTTAAAAATCACCTGCTCCTTCTGTTCCAGGTGCTGTATATTTGCATTCTGTATTCACATGTTTAAATGTTGTTTACAATTCCACTTTGCTTTCTACTGATTTTTCTACAAATATTACTGCAAAATCTTGCTGCCTGCTCTGCCAGTGCTGCTCCTGTAGATTAAGTGACACAAAGACTCTCAAGAGGCTACCCTTGTTCCCTAGCACAAGGGCAGGCTAGTCCCATATTCAGAGGATCAGTCTTGCCATCCTGCATGAGCCAATTCTTTCAAAACTGCAGAATGTGGTGCAGAGACATGCCAATTATATTTCATACTGCCTTCTTTAAATAGCAGTGGTTTAGCTCGTAGCCATCACCAGGCCAATCTCCATTTTCTCAGGAGGAGATCTGAGACCTGTAGAGGGATTACAGACTGTCTGCTTATGGGATTGCTGCCCTGATTGCCAGTGACTGTAGAATTTTACAGTGGGGAAAGTCACTTTTGTGCTCCTGAGCATCTGTCCTTACGTGTCAACCTCCGAGCATATTTGCTCATCAAGAAACAGATCACTGCTGCAGTGATGCATCCTGTGATGCCTCTCTGTGCAACCCTCCCCAAGCCCACTCAGCTGGTCACGTCCCCCCAGCTCAGCTCCGGCAAGGCCCAGCTTCATGTCTTTTGCCCAAACTTCTGAGAATATCACCAGCCTGGGAGAGAGCTGTGAGAAATTCAGCAGAAAGACTACAGAGAAATAGCCTGTGGATACATTAGTCACTCAAGAATTCAAGAGGGAAAACCGATGTAGAAATGTGTAAAATCCTCCTAAAGAAATTAAAATAAGGAGGTAATTGACAGTTGGCCAGGTCAGCATTCAGATCACTAGTTTTGGCAGATTTGGTGGATTAGTTGGAGCAGCTTAGTAAGAATCCATTCCTGGGAGCAGCAGAAGCTCACTCTTCTCCAACTGACACCTGCCTTGCCAGCAAAAACCTTTCATATATCTTTGCAGGGTGATGAGCATACTTAAGTTTAGCCTAATAACTCATTAAATCCATTTTTAAAATATATATATAATATATATATATTATTAATAAATAATTTCATTACATTTGCAAGCTGCACAGATCTTACATAAAAAAATTTCTTTGCACATGACTGAGGATGCCTGAACATGGTGACCCAAAAGAAGAGCTGTAATGGACCAATACTTGATGCAGGCAGCCTACATCCTTTGTACAACAAGCCACGAACTGAAATCAGGATTTGTAATTTACTGTAATTTGTGGAGACTTGAACTCTCCTGCTCAGACTTTTTTTCTGCATAGAGAGTAATGATTTGAACACAGAAATGATCACTCATCAGAAGAAAAAAAGCCTACCCTTCTTTCAGAGGTAAACTTTGTGGTGTGAGTCATTCAGAAGGGACTCTTTATGGAATCAGGAAGATTTCCAGGATGAAGATGCATTGAGGAAGGCAAGAAAAGCATTTGCAATCTATCAAGACAGCACCGAGTCCAAGGCAGATATCTGGGCTTCTACACCATGCGCTTTGCAGAGGGAAGCAACTAATTTGACAGTTCTATTAAAAAGAATAAAGGGAGGACATAGAAATAAAACTGCCATCTGAAAAGAGAAAAGGAAGAACTTTTGGAGAAAAGTGCTAGCACGGAAAATGAAAAAAAAAAAAAGATATAATGATGAACTGTGCAGCTTCACTGAAGACAGCCTTCATTCAGCCTCTGTTACGAAGTGAGTCCAGGCTGAACATGACAAACAGCATAGAATACATGACAGAAATTTGAGCTGAGGAGTTGCATCATCGGTTGAAAGAGCCTGAAGCAGCTCTGGAGGTATTGATGAAGGATGTGGCATGCTATGAACCAAGTCATTCAACAAGCCAGAAGACAATTCAGTCTTTGAAAAAGAAGTGATGTAGGATGAGCAGGGTCTGTGCATAACACCGAGCAGAGGATACCAGCCTTTGTGATAGGGATAGTTGTCACAATCCAGATCATTCTGAACTGGATCTACCAGGTTACCAAGAAGATGCTTTCTTCTCCTCCAGAGAGAGAGTGAGCACCAGTAAGACTCTTCAGAGTAAACATAAAAACTCATGAAAACAGAAATAAATGGCACAAGCAAACTGATTTATCCCCAAAGTAAGTAAGAATTGTAACTCCTGAATTGTAGTATTGCTGCTGTACAGCAGATACTAGAACTCTTAGACATACTAGGAATTATGGTGAAAGCCTATAAAGCTTTTTCCAGGTATCAAATATTTTTATTGATAAATTTGATGCCATTATTATTTTGATATTTCATGTCTGTGATATACAATTATTCTGATGTAGTCTGAATTATATTATAAAAACAGCAAGCATATTGCAACTTCAATGCAGCTACCAACAGCACAACACATAAATGTGCTAGATGACTATACCATATATACTAGCCTTTAAATGACACTCATTTTAAAAAGCTAATATTTAAATTTTTTCTTCAAAATTGATGTCTTTATTGATTCATGAGAAATGAAACACTGTTGTTCTTGTTCTAGAGCAGAAGAGAGACAATCCCAACAACCCTTGTTTGAATATCAGCTTCTATGTCAAAGGAATCTAGAGGACCCTTAAGCATGCAATACTTAGAGGATTTGAAAGAAAGACCAGAATAATCATAAATGATACCTAGGAATCATGAACAAAGTTTTTGTCAGCTTCCTTTCACTTAAAAGGAAATGTCCAATTCTCTTGCAGTTTAAGAATTGTTATGATGTATTTAATTACTATCCATTTCATGAATTGAGCTCCTCATCACTCTTCCTGGGCAGTGACCAGGAATTCAGAAGATTTTAATATCTACATTAAAACAGATGGAGAACAATAGCTTACTTTTCATCTATACCTGCATATCATTAGATTGTATCTCCCCATATTTAAAGATTGTCCTTGTCCCTTGATGAGTTGTTTAAGCTGCTGACCAGAAATATGTTTTGTGAGAAAAAAAAAATGAATTGGGTTGTACTACTTTACACAGTGATCCTCACTGTGCTGTTAAAAATATCACTAGAAAAAATATGACTAGCGATACAATGACTAGTTAGAAAATTGTCAGAAATTCTGTTAGAAATTCTGTTCAGAAATAAAATTGAGACCATCCAAAATTTCAGGCATAAAATACTTACTCCATAATAGCTGACAACATGTTGCTTAGAAATCCAAGTTCGTCATTCATGGTTTTGCCTTACTTAGAGCACAAGTCCTCTGGGATTTAGATTCAAGGCGTTGCTGCCCTGCACATCTCTTACTCGTGCTCTCTCCCGACTCACAAACTGAAATACATGATTATTCTTTAGAAGTTCTGCTTTATACACTTCAGAAACCCCATGGACCACAGACTCTCTTCTGCTCTACCGCATCCTAGTGCCAGGTTTCATTTTCATTCCATATCAAATCAAAACTTGTGTGTCCAGCTAGTTGTTAATCAGATTTTGACATTTAATACTTGTCAGATTTCTGCTAAATAATACTTCCAAATAGTAAGATGCAAAAAGAATGAAGGAAGACAGAAAGATAGAAAGAGAGAAAGAACGAACCTTCACTGTTGCCATTACAGCCCTGTAGGAATAGAGAAAGTTTCGCTAAGCACTTTTTATTAACATTCTTTTTGCATTTACATGAAAATTACATTTTCCCATATGTTTCCTGATAAATGATAAATGAAGCCTTTGATGTACCAGTTTGGAAGTAGCTAATGTTAGAATTCCAAGAGGATCTGATTAGAAAAATAATAATAATAAAAATCCCTTTGTACTTATGCCAGATGTTACAATGTAGCAAAGCGTTCAGAAGTGATAAAATGCATACACGTTTTTATGTAATATTCTACCATCTTTTCCAACAGTGACAGCACCTCTCTACTCATGATAAAAGATTACAGCTGAAAGCAGGCTGAAGCAACCATTTGTCTCAGAAGGCTTGTCACCTGTGCATTTATCCATATGATCAAGTGCTCCTTCAGTAAAACTTGAATCTTCGCTCTTTCAGAAGTGCTCTACTTTTAGTCATATGAAGGCTGAGCAAATGAAACACAGTCACTTTGTAGACACTGTATTTCCAGCTTTCACATTAAGGAGCACAAGCTATTATTTGCTCTCTTGTTTATTTTGTTCCCATTGCTGCTTTTGAAAAGTGAAATGCAATGTCAGTTGTTTTAAAGCCAGAGGTTGGTGATTCATACAGGCCTACACTGTATTCTTCACACCAGTATGACTGATAAACTACAGCTGCTCTAAAATTTAGGATGTTAATGTATGTTTCTTTTGCAGATTTCAACAAGTCCTATAAGATTCTAAAAGCATATCCTCTTCAACTAATTTTGGCACTCAGATAATGTGATTTTTTTTTTTTAGAATTCAATAAAGGACAGTCTTTGCACAAAGGTTATTGAAATTTCAGAGATTCAGAATAAATAGAAGAAGCTTATTATTGGGTTGTCTTTTGCAGAACTCAAATATGCACAAACATGAGATACAGGTTCAGAAATCCTAAAGTAAGAATATAGAATTAAAACATCACAACAAGAAATATCGATTATTGCCTTTCTAAGCCCTAACTGTGCACCTTTATCCACAGGATCGTTGCACTTGGGGAGATGCATGACCACTGACTGACATCTCCCCTGCAGTATCCAGCATTTGTAAAGCCTCTATCCCAAAGGCCTTGAGCTGCTCAAAGCCATCAAAAGCAATTGCAAATAATGGAGGAGTAACTGGTGACTGAACATTGAAAGGAGACAAAGCCTAGGGATCTCCTCTGGGACCTGTGCTAATGCTGGGGGTTCCAGGTACAGACATGCAGATCTGTTCCAGATGTGTCTAAGAGTTACTGCATGGACTTCCTCTAATAGCTTTGCTTTTAGATGTTTTAGGCAGAGCCTAAAGTAACACAAGACCAATGTCCAGGCAGAGCCTTGTGTTATGTTCTAGATTACAGGCAGATTAAAAAAAAAAAAGTAACACAATAGTTTTGAAATGCTATGTTCTCTTCATCTGCAAAAATGAAGTAAATCTGCAGCACTTCCTTCACCTGAGGGAGGACTATGTCAAAGACTAGCATGAAGAACATATGCATAACCCTCGGCTATTTCAGGAGGAGGTAAAAGAAAAATCTGTCTTAAATTTGATTTTACAGAACATTAATGATAATTTCCCTCCAGGTACAATTCTCTTTTGAGACAGTTCTCTATATGCTTTACAGCTCCAGACCTAATCTCTCTGGTAAGCGTCATTCTTAAATGGTAACATACTATATGGTAGCTGTAAATCCAGAGAGAGGGGGAGATTGGGCCTATTACACTATTTTAGGTCATGGAAAGGTTCATTTATCTTTTCAATAAAACATCAGCTTTGTGTGACTTTTTAAAAATATTTTTGCTTTTTTGCATAGTTATTGCTTCTACATTGCTTCACTGTATTTACCTTTATGACTGTAAATATTCTTATCTCTGTAAAAGTTCTTATCTTTGAAGTGTATTTAAGTGTATCCTGCTCAGCTGAACAAAGAGTTTGTCAGCTATTCAAGCTGCCAGTCATTAGAGATTTGGGCCTATCTGTGGACAGTTCTTAAACACCTTCTAGGGCATATATCCTTCTTTTTGAGACAGAATAGTAAGAGCCAGGACAGACCCCATGTGAATGCTACAGATCTCAAGCACAGAATACACCAGGCATTTTTGCTTTGATTATTCAGACATTACCATGAAATTTTATGGTTTGTGTCTTGTGACAAATTGTGAGAGTGTAACGAATTCCTTCAATGTGGTACCCCGAAGGAGGCAGCTCATAAAACACTGCACTAGTCAGGAAAGCTGCAACACTGTACAAGAAAACTACTGACTTTTAGAAAATTATGGCAAGACTAGAAATAGAATGACCTCATGCTCATAGACAGAACAGCCTGCCAACAAACATCATTGAGATGAAAGCTTGCTAAGTTTTTAATAAAAACAAGCTTTATATAAATGAGAAAGAAAATTCCATTAGAGCAAGTGATGTGTGCTTCCACGAGAGTTACGAGTCCTCTCTTGTACTGATAAATCTATCATACTTGCTCAATACAGAATTTTCTATATAGAAAAATACATAGAGAGTCCCCTAAAAGGGAACTAGCATCTTTCCTCTAAATATCTCTCACCAAAACTGAAGTTGCCATTGTGGACCAGGCAGTGCTTCTACTGTACCCTTTCAGTACCATGGGCTAGTTGTACATGGGATGGGATGCATAATTCCAAGGAATTTTTGCCTTTGCTGAACAGAAACGGCACAACCATGCAAACATAAGGTTGCATGCAAGCTAATGCATACGGTCCCTCCTGGACACACTGCTGCATTACCTAATCTGTGGAGCTTCCAGCCAACATCTGGACATTCTCGGGACATTTACATAAATGGAAAAAAGTGCTGGAATATACATTAAATGCACTACGGTAGAATCTTATTAATCCTTCAAATGGAAAAATATATGTTTTAAGTACCTCTGTGGTGATATATTACTTGATTACCTGCAGTTAGCACTGCATATAACAAATTTTATCATTAAGGGCAATAGCTCACACATATAGGAATAGCTAACTCACCCTCTAAAAGGCTTAAAGTAGTCTGGGCCTTCATGACACCAGAATCTTTAGACGTTTCCTCTTCATCCATGGAAAGAATTATTTTTCAGTTGTCGTCTTTTATAATATTCTAACATTTTTTATAAAAAGAAAAAAAAAAGTTTGTCAGTTGTCTTCTAGTTATAGGATGAAGAAGGTCTGTGGTGTGATAGACGCTGTAATACATTATTTTAATACAAAAGTAGTTGGCAACAAAAGCAATTATTTTCATGCTAGCGGGTGACAGCTCTGAGTATATTTTTGCCATCAGCATATACCTACATGCTGATATATAGCATATAACTATATTTGTGTAGCAGAAGCACTTAGGTATCACCTCCCTGTGCCAAACAGCCACCATGAAACACAATCTAGTCCCTGGCAAGAGAAGTGTGTACACTCTTGGCAACTTTGTGGATGATGCCAAATTACAAGGAGCAGTCAATACATTGGATAGCAGTGCTACTATCCAGCAGAACCTAAGTACACTGGAGCACTTAGTTCTGTCTACAAGTACAAAACGGGAAGCCGTAGAGAAGTTGGTGTGAAACCTTCTCAGAGTTATTGCGGAGGGACAAGAGACAAGATTGGTTTGTTTTGTTCTGTTTTCCATGAGTGTGATCAAAGGAGGCCTAGAGCTAGATGACTTCTGAAGACTTCTTCAACATACATGAATCTGTGGCTCTAACAATAAGCAGTCCTTATCCAAGCACTTCTATATGCATTAACGCTTTACATATATTTTGAGGCTTCAGTCAGGCTTCACAGCCTGAGCATGGTTTGTGCTATACATCCAAAGAGTCTTCACCAGCAATATCTTACAGTCTAAGAACATTTTAAATGTACAGTACACCAGGCCAGCAAAACTGTGTCTGGGCATAGACAGCTGCAGGGCAACAACAGTCAAAGCCAACACAGGCATGACCACAACAAACATTCGCTCTGATAACTTTCAAAGCACAGAAAAGTTGATCGAATATACGCTGTTTACCTTGCTACACCCCATAAGCAAAAAATATAGAACTGAAGAAGAATTCTGCTAATAGTAAAATGCATTAAGATCTTCTGTCAAATTACTTCTGGTTTAATTTCAGCTATAATAGCATTTAAAAAAGCTTAACCTTTTGAAAATATATAAATCTATGAACCATAAAATATTATGATTTCATCTTAGCAATATTCCATTTTCCCTTTGATTGCATATAATTTTACATAGAGAAAACTTCAATTTTAACTGCTTTTAATCAGGAAGGGAAGCATCTTCCCCTTTAGGGGAAATAAAAATAGTAGATTAATAATATAGAGACCCTTAGGCCCATCATATGTAAGCCCTGTCAAGCTCTGACATCTTCAGCCAATGCTGTTGAGTTTCTTCTTTTAACAACCTTTGACTCTGTAGTAGTGTTATCTTGCAAAACTATCCAGATTCCTATTAAAAATAAATAAAGAAAAAGTTCAGGAGAAGTCAAATAGGGAAAAAAAAACTGATGTAAAGGAAACACTTCATGCAATCATTCAAAATTTAGACAGAGCTGGTAGAGATGCCGAGATTACCTGGCTATTCTCTGCTGGCTTGATCTGATGAAAACAATGAAAAGTAGAGTTGTACTGAATTCTTAGACACATTGGAGAGAGCAGCTGGAGAACCTTCCTGATGTGTGAGTAAAGGGTAACAGCAAAACTGTCAAATTGCACAAACTCTGCCCAAGTGGCAGAAACACCATGAGTAAATGTTGGGTGCTGTCCCCAGCAGCAATGGAGGGAAGCGGGAAGCTTTGTGGAGGATGAGCGCTCCATCCTCCTTGCAACACCCAACTTGCTAAGGTTCTGGAAGGATTGCCTAGCTAGAATAATCAGCGCAACATCTCCCTAATCAGAGGTATAAAGGCCAGAGTCTAGTAACGAGTGGAACAGGGATCAGGAACAACATCTGGTCAAATCCTTGGCTGGACTGTGAATATCCCTCCCCTCTCCTTAGTCTGGGATTCTGGGATGAGGTAACTCCTTGCCAAGCTGAGAGGCCCTTGTGCTTAACTCAAGGTGAAGAAACTCTAGAGCATTTTACTGGAACGAGCGGTGCGCTTCATTCAGTTGCCGATCCCTTATAACAACCGCACCAGCTGACAGAGGATGTTGTTATCACAAACATCTTGTACTGGTGAATAATATGAACTAACTGAAGTTCAGCGGTTGTTGCCCCTCTGGATTATTTTATTGTCTCCTTTAATGAGTTATCAAAACATCTCTTTCCCAATGCCATGTTTTGCAATCCTCTTGCATGAAAGTCCTCAGGAAAATGGGCTCAAGGAGAAGGTGGCAGTCTTATCCACTAAAACAAAGTGAAACCCACTTAAAAAATAAATCGTAAAAATGAGCTGTTTCTCCCACTCTTCTTTTTCTTCAAAGTAATGCTATGCTAAAGCGCGAATTTAGCAAGAATACTGAAGACCCTTCCTTCTCATTCAGTCTTGATAAAGCCACTGCTTACTCAGCTTTTGGTTGTTCCTAGAAACCACTCCACACAGCAGGCAAGATGGACTCCTGCCTCTCCTCAGTGACCACTGCTGTAGCATTCCCCATGATCTCTGTGATCTACCTAAGAGAGAACCAGTGGAAACTAACACAAGAGCAGTGCAGGTTTAGCAAGCTGAATGTATTCTCAAGGTCACAAAATCAATCCTAGGATGGATTCCTCGGTTGCCTACATTAACAGGATCAAAATTTTCCCCAGATAGATATACCTACTATTTCCTGGTAAAACTTTCAATTGTGGAGTTCCTGTTGGTTATAAAGCAACTTTCCTTTCTGCAATAGGAAGCATTGGCTTTAACAGCCAACAAAATAACCTCTCTAGTCCTACAACTGTGATTTCAACATTCAGAGCAATCTTTCTCAGATCTGTCATTTGAACTTTTATAACTCAATTTTCCAACATTTTATGATCTTCTTTGAATCTGTAAGTTTAGAACAGGAAACATTCCATTTCATGATTAAAAAAAAAAAAAAAACACACATAAGTTTTTTCTTAAGCTTAAAATAACCAGCTGAGCTTTCATTACCTCCAACTGTGTGCCTAGAAGAGATATGGCCAGAAAAAGTTCTCATTTCCTTAGTGGATTTTCTTAGAAAAATCATTAAACTAAAGTCCTCTCCTTCATGGTTGAATGGTACAGCAGCTAGAAAACTATATACAAGGCAGACATCAATGCTAATTCTAAAAGACACTTGTGATCTTTGCTTGATCTTTGAAAATACAAATGCAGATAACCACCTTGAAGAGAGAATTCTGGACCCACACAGCAGGAAGTTCCCACCTGTAAACCTCATTTAAGTGTTCCTGTGCTAGACAGTTTTACATTTCCTGCTAACTAATCCAGGTGACTCACTGCCAGCCTGAAGATGCCTCAGAAAGTACCACCACTGCCCAAGTGCTCAGGTAGGGTAAGCAGCACCTCAGCAGCTAAGTCTCCTAGATTCCACTCTGGGATAAGATGCCTGAATGTTTGGCTTTATAGCATTTAGCTAGTAAGCTTTATTGCTCACAACTGTAACAAAAACTTTTCTTAAAATAAACTTTTATTAGGTGATGAAGAATTTTCATTATCTTCTTTTTATTAGGAGGCAGATTTAAAGTGTTTTCATATCAGCAGCACTCTACAAGGAAATGACAGAGGAGAGGGGCACCTAGCTTGCATCGGTCAAGAGACAGTTTAAAGAAACCAAAGGTTGTATAACAGTCAGTTAGAAGGTCAGATTCTTTCTGACATGTGAAAGCAGTATATAATCTTGCTTTCATTTAGACATCAAAGCAAGATTTTTTTTACTTTATTTAAAATATTTATTCAGAAATGATCTCAGTGCAATTAATCAGCTCCTTCATAGAAATGTGTACATTTCTGACAGGAAGGCAAAGTTGACACATTTATTTCATTACCAAATGGAATAAGTCATGAATGAAAAGCGAAGGAGAAATAAATCAAAGGGTAGTAAATGCTCCCAAATGGAAGCTTCCTAGGAGAAAATTCTAGTCTTTGAAATTTCTTCGGAAATTAGAAAACTCTAATGAAATTCTTGCATTGTGCCCAAAGAGGCCTTTAAAAACAAAACAAAACAAAAAAAAAGAAAAAAGAAAAATATTAAACGGGGAAAAATTAACTCCTATGTTGAATGCATAGAAAAGGTAAAAGTCATTATCCTCTCAGAGCAGCCCAGGAGAATGACACTCCACATATAGCTCCCATCCTACCCTTCAGTGATTTGCTTTGTTGTTTGCCAAAGCAATTTTAACTGTCAACTAGATTCTTTTCTTAACCGACTTTCATAAGTCTTCTCCACACAAAGCCCTTTGGTCCATGCCTTAATTATTACCCTCCCCTCAAGAGGAGAAACTCTTATATGAACTGAATGGAAGATTTTGCTCTTTAGTTAATATGCTAGGCTCGTAGACTAGTCTCATTCTACAGGTCTTTTGGCAGAGATGAGTGGAAAATAGGGTACGAGGTCTCGGCTAACAAAGTGTGCATGTTTGTTATTGTGCTCATTCAGAGAGCATTATGGCATTATAGACATCAGTTTTTCCTCCCAGCTATTCCTTTGACTATGAAAATAAATAAAAATAAAAATAATAAAAAACACCTCTCCCAAATGGGGATTCCTCAGAAGTCCTCTCTGGGGAGGAGCTTTTGAAGGGAAAAGCTGGGGAGCAGGGACCAGCCCTGAGGATTTGAGGTGACCCTGCCTTGCTTTGTAGCTCCTTACTCTCTCCCAGAATGCTCTAGGTCGACTAACATTATGGCAGCAGTCTAAGCTCTCTTTTCGCAAGTGACCCAAATTTCCACTTTCACTTCCTCTATCTTTGCGCCTCTTCACTGAGCATTAGCTTTACATCTGTCAACAAGATTGCTCCTCATTTACCTATTGAAAGCAGAATCGATAAATACAGATGTTTTCCTTTCAAAGCCTGCTGTCAACATAGTGTGCATTTCATTCTATTAAGATTCGCTCCCTTACCCTCCCGAAGGATCAACAAAACCTCATTCATTCATACTGCACCATCAGCAATCGTCTCCGAAGAGAGCCTGGGACGTCAGGAGGTTACTACCCTTCAGGTCCTTCCCAAGGAAGCTGCTAGCGGCACGATGAGTTCTGTGTTATTTTTATGTTTTAAATACCTTTACTAAAAGGTAATTCAATACTATTTTATCAGAAAAGCAACCTTAGCGCTAACTGCTTGCAGCTGATAAGAAAGACACAGAGCACTACAAACTTCTTCCATATTCGGCAATGCAACAGTGCCATTAACCTTAGCTTAAGAGAGTGCTGAACATGTCAGCTAAGTACAATATTGTTATTACCCCCAGGAAATCACAGGGCCTGTAATAGCCTGAACGGTTTGGATTCATGGGCACCATGCTTGAAAACAAAATGCCACTGTAGAGCCCGTTAAGATGTTTGTACAAATGTAGTTGCGATCCCGAGAGCATTAATGATTCCCCATAACCCTACCAATTCCTGGAACAGAGAAGGAGAACCATCCTTTGACGCTTCTTGATTGCAAAAGGCTGGACCACCTGTAACATCCAGGTTTCCCATCGAATCTTTAGTTTCTACTCTGAATTTGTCACAGAGAGATAGCATTTCCATATTACAGGTCAGCTGCAGCCAAAATCTCAAATTAATGCTTTTTTTTAAATCCTAAAACAAACCTTAGATTATGTGCATATCTTGTCTATACTGCAGAGGCCATCTTCCTAAAATATTCTTATCTAGTGCCTCACACTATTTGCTCTAAGAAAATGAATGTGGTAATTGTAATAGATACAGCAATGTGTCCTTGCCTTTCAAGGTTATTTCAGATGACTTCTATTAAAACAGTTCATGTTGTAGTTAATATTTTCGGTTTATTTTAGTACCCAAGAAATTAAACTAATTTTCTTAGAAATACCAATATGATTTAAAGGAAGTTATTTGAATAAATAGACTTAGATGGATATTAGTAATTTGAAAAAAGTGCCATAGGCCTTATATCTAAAGGAATTATTAAAAAGCTGAAAATATGCATTTCTAAGATTAATGAAACAATTGTGCATTAAAAAATGAGTGCATCAGTAGTTTCATTTCCAAGAAGGGAAATACAGGGGTATATCACTTCTGAATTGGTCTCAGCCAAGATTAAGAAATCAGCAGCTTTGGATTTTAGGAGGGTAAAAGAATTCTTCCAAAAAGTCTTGTCTATTTTATAGACGATGGAGCTGAAATATAGTGTCTTTCAGGAATCTCTTAATAGCTATTCAGTTATTGGAGTCTGACCTTTTTACATTTTAATAACCTGAAAATTGCATTTTTATCCTTAGATTATACACTATCAGATGCCAGTCATTTTTGCCCTGCCAGGCACAATGTGTAAATGAAGCTGATACAAATAACTAATTTCAGATGGAAGTGATTATTGCTTCTTATTTCAAGGTATCTAAAAGACTGTAGCCAAAATCTATTTGATGAGAAAATACTGATAAATCTAGAATGCTTTATCAGAATCAAATTGTCAGCCTTGCTGAGGATAAAAGTGTATTTTTTTCTTTTGTTTTTCTTCTCTCACCAGTTTGCCCCCAATTAAAAAAAATAAAGCATTCCCATAAAAAAATACCAGGAATATAGAACTGAATCACACTCCATGATTTACATATCCTGTTCAGCATAGATAAGGGAAAGGTGTGAGTTTCTGTGCGAGTTTCTCAAGCCCACAGTAACACTTAACCACACTGAAGGAAATAAGCAAAAGTTTTATTCCCCTGAGCATTTAAGCTTTTCTGAAGGGCAGGTGATGAGAAACACTCTTAATAAGCAGGAAGAAAGGACACTTGAAGAAAAACTACAATAAATATAAAGCATTTTTAACTGCACTCAGCATTTTTCATGCACTTATTGCTGACTGCTACAACTCCATATTTGGCTTTAATTTTAGCTTTAGTAACATGTTTTAATCTGTTTTTTAATGATGACTGTTTTTAATTACTTAGCATATTTTCTCAGAAGACCTTGGAGGTGATATTCCTCTAGCAGAACTATTATTTGCAAATGAACAACTAGAAGAATGCTCACTGACATTTTGACCATCTTCTGTCCATAATAGAAATGCCCTCATTTCTGCATATGATAGCATATGGTAATAGAAGCTTCATAATTCTAATTCTTTTTATCCCTGAACATTAGTTTCAGAAGTGGAGAGCGTTTACCCAGATGTTCTATTGAAATGAATGGCAGAGTGCCCACCGGCTTCAATCGGAGTAAGGACAGGCCACCACTGAGAGCTTTCATAAATCCTCCCTTCAAGCATAATACACTACATGCATCTGTTGAGTAATTGCCAGCCTGGGCCATCTTTTTATCTTATTGCACACTCGGGAAGGATCTGAAGTTGTAGCACTGTGTGAATTTGAAGCCACAAATTCTCTGAAGAGTCTGGTTTATGAACTAAAAAA
This sequence comes from Tinamus guttatus, assembly GCF_000705375.1. The sequence goes on from NW_010580218.1 coordinate 773,749, forward strand.
AAAAGTGGTTCTGTTAATGCTTACAGGCATACTTGTCTTCATTCGCATAGGCAAAGCTATTGGAAGCAATAATGACAAAGGAAGTGACTAAGACTGAGGGTGTCTGTGGAAGTGACTAATATTGAGGGCATTTGTGAAACTGTTTCTAAATATATTTTTCCAGGGAAAGCGGAAGAGAGACAAAAGCAGTTTTCAATTTACTGTAGCCCCATCATAAGATGGATTTGTCTTAATGTGATATTGACTGAGACAACTATTGCTTGAAATTAGCAGGTCTCTGACAGTATCTGGAAGAAAGTGAAAAATAAACAAACTCCGGAAGGGCCATATATTGCTGAATGACATAGTATAAAAATAACCATACTGTTCTTGTGGCACCCTGTGGCATGGGTGGCCATTATATACAAATATCATTATCGGATGTGGTCAGTATCTACTGGGACTTAATACAATATTCATTTTAACATTCTTCTTATCTCTCTTGGGAGGTTGCATGTACTTGTGGCAACAAAAGGGGAAAAAAATAATTTTGAAAATATCTTAGGGTGAATTGGCAGAAAAAAACATTTTTACTTTTTCCTCCCAGAAACCACCTCTGCTTGAAAAACCACAGGCAGCAAATATGTATTAATTGCTCCTCCTGAGCACATCTGTGGAAGGGTCATTGGCCTAGTAAAATTCCTCCCAGAGCATTTAAGCAACAGCTCCCTTAGGTTCTCATACTGTGTTACAATAATTTTGTAGTGTCATTTGGTAATACATCTGAAACTGAGAAATATAGGCCTAATAAAAGAAAGTACTTTACATGATTGTTGCCTCAGTTTCCCCATCTGTAAAATAAAATCTCCTTTGAGAATCAGAAGTTTTAGTGATTGTATGTGATATGTAAAAGTGTATATGTAAAAATTTATCATTACTAATTTAGAAAATAAAGCCAAAAAGTTTCAGGAGATAGAGGAACCGAATCAAATGAATCACAATCCTCCTGAAGATGCCCAGGCTTCTGGCTAACAATATTGTTGAGGCAGAATTGGTTTTAAGATGCTGCCTGAGAAAAATGATGTTCCCATCTTCAAATTTTCTTTAGTACAGTTGCAGATTTCTTATCCAATAATTCATTAGAAAGATCTGCCTCTATATATTTATATCTAAAAGACATTAGTCTCCTTTGTTCTAGAAACTAAGCTTCCAAAACTAAATCACACTGTTTCTTTTTTTTCCGGGAAGATTCTTGGGAAAACAGATTTTTAAATAATTTTCTTCTAGACTGCAGCGAATGAATCTAGGCTAAGGAACAATATCTCATGCAGTCAGACATACAAATACATCAAAGGTATAAGACACTTAAAGACTGAGATCTTTGCTATAATTGAGGTACTTTATAACCTTATAAAAGACAACACAGTGGCAGAGTGTCTAATTATTAAGCAGATATATAGCAGATTTCAGTGCTATCAAAGCACTGAAAAATCTGAAAACTTTAAACTGTTTTTTTCCTAAAATATACTGAAGGTCAAATTATCACTAAAGCTGCCATTCAATCGTTAAAGAAATAACATTGAGAAATATAGAGAAAAACATTTCCTGCATGCACTGAGGCACTGCAAGCAGGTAATGGACAAAATGGAAGAAAATCGAGGACTAATTCTTGGGGAGAAATCTACATGAAATTGCTGCTCTAGAAGAACAAAGGCCACCTAGCCTCACACAATACAGACACTTTAGGAAATAAATGCTAAAAGCAGCCTTGGATAAAACTCCACAGAAGCATTTGTGGTTGCAGCTATGTTCTAAAGAGAACAATCTACAGAAAGACGCATTTGTACAAAGCCTTTCAAAAAAGTGATCATTACAGAACCAAATCACTATTTTTGCCCTTTTCAGTGGAATAATATTGGTTAGCTAAAACGAGTAGCTCTAATAATGCCAGCACATTTCAGAAACTGTGAAGAATACCCAGGGTCAAAGCCCCATGGCTGGAATACGCAGCATACGCAGCATACGCACTGCACCACACTGGATTATGTTACACTCTCTTCCCAGTCTCATACTGGGATGCAGCCTCCTCCACTCAGCTCTTCTTTAGGAGTTCAGACACCCCTGTCACCTATGGATAACACAGTGGCTGCCTAGTACCAAAGGGCTTTCCTATCCCGTGACTTCATATTGGGGTTTCCAGCTCTAACTCAAAGCAGGGGCTGTGCCGTGGTCCTCCCTGGAATATACCTATGGCGCCCACCAGGGCACCACCATTTCTAGCACTGTTCACCTCCACTCGCTCGGTTTGATGGCCCTCAGCAGCCGCTCTGCAAGGTGGAAACTACAAAAAGATGTAAAGGGTGCCATTATAGCAGAAGAGCAGCTTTCTGCATCCACTTTGCAAAAGTATAAATTATAAGCACAAACTGCTACTGAATTGAACCAGCACTAACCCTATACACCAAAAATATGCACTTTCCTGTTCATCTCAACTGCAGTAACAAATTATAAAGGAAGGCAGCTTCTCAGAGCCTTTTTTTGCTCTAAGATAAGCACCTTGAAGTAGCTCTACGCATAAATAGGAAGAATCAAATCCAACTAAGTAGAAAAAAATTAAAAAGAAATTGCCTTTCTAAACAGCTAACTTACTTAAAAAGGTAAATGTTTAACCAACTAAACCAGCTAATACCAGGTAATACAATACATAGAGAACAGAAATGTGAAAATGGGCATTTGTGAGTGGATGCAATTGAAAATATCATAGGTGCAGATAGTAAGTCCTGATGAAAATTAAGATTGTTACTTCTACAGCTTCAGAACTCCACTTACTACATTCTGATCAGCAAGAGCATTTCTCACGCATATGAAATGGGTAGGAACCTAGCATGGATGAGTAGCTAAGTAAAGCAAGAAATCAAAATATCTATTTAAATAGTAAATGAGATGTCAAGGCAAGGGCTGAGAGATGCCCCATGACCCCGGCGTGCTGCTTTCCCTGGCTGCACATCCAAACCTGCCCTGACACTGCACAAGCCACTCTGGGAAGATGCTCCGTGTTGGAACGTTGCTAAGCAACATCACTACCCGGCAGCAGGGATGCAGCATGAGGCGGAGCCTGGCTTAAAAGGAAAAAAATTCAACAGTTAAACATAATTTTGCCAGACTGTTTTGTTTGATGGCTTTTCTGTTTTTGCTTAAGGAAAAAAAAAAAAAAAGCATCCTTGGAAATTATATTGATGTTACATCTGCCAGAGAGACCCAGTCTTAAATGTTTTGCTTCTAAAATTGTCTTCTGTTGCTCTTTTCTAATGACTTTCACTATGTTCCATTAAAATTATATATTTTACAATGAACTCCCATTAAACATCGGCACATGAAGGAAATGTTGATTTTGTGTGAACGAAACCACTTTGCCAAGCTTTGTAATCTATTACATATTAATTCTTTTCACAAGTGTGAAAAAAATGTGCTTGTTTTGCTAAAGTACATAACTGCAAAGCCAATTTGCATAAGAAAAAAAAAAGTTTCAACTTGGGGTCTTTTTACAGCATTAGTGTGGAAAGAGGCCAGAAGGAGCCGGACTTGAGTGTCTTGGTACATGCAAAGAGGTGCAAAAACCCTGTGAAGCACCTAGGCTGTGAATCTGGAGCATCCTGTACAGTGCAGGCTTATTTTACACAGCAGGCTGAAAACCAACACACTGAGAAGAAGTCTTCAATGCTTCCTGAACACAGTGAACTTCTGTGAGCGCAAGTCATGGCCAGCCAGTGGCTATTTTAAGTCTCATTCTTTGCATCAGGAACACTGGACTATTGCCCCTGCTCTGATCCCAGGCCTTATTCCCGCTTACTGCGCCCGCACCGCAGCTTTATCCAGCACACGTGCGATTCCTGCAGGGACTGTAATCACTTGCTTGCCTTTCTCCCTGGAAACCATTTAGCTTTCAAAGCACTGAATTATAATGAGTGAACAGGGAGCATGCCTATATATATGTATAGGGATTATTAGCAATATCTCAGCGCTTTCCTTCAGATCACATTTTGGTTTTAAGTTGTCATTTGTATTTCTTGCTCCTAGTTCCCCCCAGCCTCACTTCCCTAAAGATTCACAATTCACAGCTGGAACAGCAGGACTCGGCCGTCCCTGCCAAAAGCCAGCTCTGCTCTGCCCACCTTCACCTGCAGACGCATCTCCCACACCACATGCCTGCGAGGACCTGCTGGTATCTGCTCTCCTGTGGTGAGTCTCTAATGCTAGCTTTGGCAGGCCAATTGAAAAGCATGTTCATATATTATATGTGCAATAATTTCTTAGGGTTGTAGTCAACTTTTTCCACAGCCCTGCATAATAAGGTCATGACAAGGATGTCTCTGAACCTGAACTCTCCTGCACCAGCCTGCAAAATCCACATGAACCTGCTCTTCCTTTAAAACAGTTGGAGGAGATTGCTTCAAAAGTTTGAAATGAATGCCAGTGAATCTGCTAAGGTAGGAATATATCCCCTTCGCTTACATGCTTTAGAGCAAAAGGTGCTTTCTATACACTTGCCTTTGTAGAAGAGAAATAAATATAAGACTACACTTCTAGCATTAAAGGATGTTTTGGAGTTTTTTGTCTAATGATATGGTCAAACATTATACATTTTGCCAGTGTGGACAAAAATCAACTGGACAATGTATTGCTACTTCAAAGAAGATAATAATCATATTTAAGTCTGTAAGTGTAAGTATAGCAAACAAAATGATTGAAGGTCAAGTGCTTGAAATCAATCCCACACTGTACTTGCTTGAGAGAGTTCACAGCTTGAATAAGATCTGACATTACAGGAAACCATAACTGCTTCAGAAGTGAATACCATAAATCAGGGTACAGCAAACACTGGTTATACTGTGCAACCATTTTGTATGAATTTTAAAGTCTGATGTGTAAAAATACAATACTGCAAAGAAAACCATAAATTCAGCCAGCTCAGGAAACACAAGAGAAAAAACATATCGCTTCTGTGAATCTTCACAACACATTGCAAATTACACTGAATGCTCTGCAAAAGAAGCAAATGCCAAGTGGGTAGAAAGACTCAGTATTTTAGCACCACATACCTTAATACTTCACCCTAGTGACAAATATGTGAAAATGTTGAGCCAGATGTTATAGTTATGAGCTCAGCTGGAAGTAATAAATGCTACAGCAATGTTACCAGTGTAAGTGACAGTCTGAGGCTACTTTTTCAGTAGTCCCCTTGCTGCCTAATGGCTTTAGCAGTTTGTGTCTTACTGAACATAGATTGCATCTTGTTCCCAAGACACCAAATTCCCGTCCCTAGTGGTTTGCAAGTGTAACCTTTGATTCATGCTGTGAGCTTGATGACTGTGTACTCTGCATTCCAATACCCACATCCTGAGCAGAGATTGCATTGCTGCACTAAACTTGCAGAGTTAATGAATGCTTTGCTTCCATGCTCCCAAATGCTACTGCAACAAAGTTGGTATCAAAGTACTTGGCTGTACAAAATAGTTTGCCTATAGAATTAAATTATGACTTAAAGTAACAGTGATTCAGTAGAAACGCTGCCAACTATTGGTGTTAGTGAGAGTTCGTGTATCACTGGCATGTTAGATTTAGCATCAACAAATGGGGGCGGGACAGGGGGACTTCCGGCGACAGGGACTTCCGGCGACAGGGGGACTTCCGGCCACGGGGACTTCCAGAGACAGGGGACTTCCGGTGAAAGCGACTTCCGGCGACAGGGGGACTTCCGGCCACGGGGACTTCCAGAGACAGGGACTTCCGGCGACAGGGACTTCCGGCGACAGGGGGATTTCTGGCGACAGGGGGACTTCCGGTGAAAGCGACTTCCGGCGACAGCGGGGCTCGCCGAAACAGGGGGCCGTCCGGCCACGGGGACTTCCCGAGACAGGGGACTTCCGGCGACAGGGGGACTTCCGGCGAAAATAACTGCCGGCGACAGGGGGCCTTCCGGCCACAGAGGGACTTCCGGCGACGGGGATGTTCGAGGAGAACAATTTAATTTCTCAAACAGTCTCTTTTCCCCACCTCTATAGAATTCTTCTGCTCTTTTTTCCAGCTTTTTTTACTCTCTGTCTCTTCTCTTATTTGTCCCATCCTCATTCCATATATATCATTGCAGAAGTATTTTTTTTGTTTTAACCAGACTTTCAGAGTCCATCTGGTGGAAGGAAGTAAATGGAATGCAAGAACATGCCCCCCTCCTCTGCATTGACTGGCAGTTCATTTTCATTGCCAATGAAATCTGCTGAGCTTGAAGGTTCCTGGTCATCCACCAACTCCTCTTCTTCCATAAGAGTCTTGATTCTAACTGTGTGGGGCACTAACAATGCTTTCTTTCTTGAGAATGCAACTGGCTTCATGCTTTGATCTTGAGTGCGAGTGACCCATCCCCCATCACCAGGATACAGAGTAGCCACACAGACTGAAACTTGTTCTTGCAATACCTCTGATCAATAATAACTGGCAAACAAATTAAAGAAATGCAAGGTTTATTTACAAAGCACATTCCAACATTTTTGGTGACTGAGCCCATCCATTGTTTGCAGCTGTTTTGCCACACTTAATGCTGAACACTTTGGAGAAGACTCACTATGAATGTTCTTATGAGGAATACCATGGCCCACCTGGTAAAGAAATTGCCACAAACCTGCTGCATTATTGGGCTCAGATACAAGTGTTTTGTGCTGCTTATTTCCAAAGTGGCTGCTTATACTGCAGAGGCTACCAGCCCTCACCTCCCACACCATGTCAAGATTCACCTTTTGCCCCAGGGTGAATCGTACAAAAGAGTCTCTCCAGTTAGAGGCTACATCACTCAGTTCAGTTCTGGGGAGAGCTCAGCTAGAATAGGTGGAACAGAATTGTGAAAACAAATCCCAGAAGTTCACAGAGCCTAGAAAAAGTGGAGCCATTGCTCCTTCCCAGCACAGCTGCACCCCTCCTGAGTCTAGATCAGGATTTGCTTGTCAGTACTGCACTGTAGTTGAAAACTTCAAGATGATGCTTGCAGGGCAAACTCTCCTCAAGATACTGCCATGTTATCCCCCTGTGAACCCTGCCAACTGCAGCTCATTAGGTCAGCCCCATGCAAGGGGCAAAATATCACAGACTGAAGCCTACCCCAAAACACTACCCAGATAAAAGTGCTCACAACAGCGTTAAGATTAAGTACAACCCTTACCTCTATAGATCTGAAGTACTGTATGATAAATTACAACTGCAAAATATGCCAGGAGGCTTTAGTTGGGGACAAGGAGACTTGCAAACGTTAAGACGACTGTACGATTATGACTTGTTATAAGGCAACTGGAATTGACTGTGAGCTGCCCAGTTTGTTGGCAATGGCAAGTATAATTGCCTTACCACACTTGAGTACTGAGAACTTTGCTAACTTTAAATTATTGTAGACATGCCAAGTGAAATTGTTTATCTAGATAAACAATGTCATGACTGCATTATTATCCTTAGATTAAATCAGATTGTTAAGATGTATCAACTCCAGAAGTGTTCCTTGCAGCTTTCTTGCTAGTCTTGTATATCTTTTCACATACATAATCATACACAAAAATTATACCAGGGCTCATACTTTATACTGTCATTTTTCCTTGTCACCTTAACATAAACCCATCAAAAGTATTTCAGTGAAGCATGTGACTGAGAAAGTTAAAGTCTGTCAGCTTCTACCTATAGGTGCACTATGAATCAAAAGTGGAAGAAAAAATAAAGAGCAATACCAAGAGTGCTAAATCTGCCTGTTTTGACATAAGATATCTATTAAAGTTACTTCAAGAGCCCAGATCTATCAAATAGAGCTGTCATCCATGGAAGCTTTGGGAAACTCAGAAGTTTCATCATTTCATGGGAATACTTTTTCTGATTTTTATTTACATGTATTCAAGCTCAATTAGATTAGAACAAAATGAAACTAACCACAATCACAGAATGCTTAAGGTTGGAAGGGACCTCCCTCTAGAGGTCTAGTCCAACCCCCTTGCACACGCAGGGTTACCTAGAGCACGTGGCACAGAGTGGCATCCAAGCGGGTTTTGAACATCTCCAGAGAAGGAGACTCCACAACCTCTCTGGGCAGCCTGTTCCAGTGCTCTGTCACCCTCACTCTTAAGAAATTTTTCCTTACGCTCCTGTGGAACTTTTGATACTTTAGTTTCTGGACGTTTTCCCTAGTTCTATCGGTGGCCACCAGTGAAAAGAGGCCAGCACCATCCTCCTCACTGCCTCCCTTGAGGTACTTATAGACACCAATTAGATCCCCTCTCAGCCTTCTCTTCTCCAGGCTGAACAGGCCTAGCTCCCTCAGCCTCTCCTCATAGGGCAGGTGTTCCAGGCCCCTGATCATCCTTGTGGCCCTGCGCTGGACTCTCTCCAGCAGCTCCACATCCCTCTTGTACTGTGGAGCCCAGAACTGGACACAATACTCCAGATGCGGCCTCACCAGAGCTGAGTAGAGGGGCAGGATCACCTCCCTCGACCTGCTGGAGACATAGGTTTCCATAAGATGAAAGCTATGCAAAAAATGGTTTTCCAATGAGCCAAGCCTAAAATATATTTTAATTCAAACTCACATATCTTGACTTTATAGCCTGAGTCACATGTTCTTGCACTGATAATGTAATATATGAGGTCAGGCTGGAAAGCTTTCTTAAGAAGTCATGCAGAAACAAAGCAAAAAAAAATCCTGGGTAATAAGCTGAAAGAGTGATTAAATTTGCCTAGCTTTTATTCAAAAATGGCTAGTGGTTTCAAGTGTCTTCATTTTAGAGGAGTGATGACTAATCTAATGCTGAGCAATCTCTGCAAAGGTGTCCCTTTAAACAGAGATTTTAGATACATCTCAATCTTGAGATGGTTAAAATCAGTCACCTTTGAAAAGGCTGCAGCCATCCTTTATCAAATAGAGCTACAGGCAAAGCTCCCTTAGCTGAGAAACTCCTGTTTAAAATATTTTTTCACTGATACCCAGTTTAATGCTTGATACAATAGCTGTTTTCACATTTTCAGGTAGCATTAGCATGCTAATGAAACCTGTCCATCAGTGTTTGTGAACTGCTAATGCATTCTTAATATCTGATAAGCCAGAACCTTAGGGTGCAAACTTCTATTAACATGCTAATGCATCTTGCCCTTGCTTGCTTTAGAATTAGCAAATGTAGGTTGTTAGCCAATACACGGCCATTTTTCATTTTGTTAAAGCCATTAATAATGAGAGAAAAGAGTGATGCCGCCTGTCAATCAACATCTCTTATCAGCTTGCAGATAAATGTATTAATAATTACCTTTAAAGCAAGACAGGAAAAGAAACACTGAATCAAGTCATGTTAGTGCATAACAAGCTGGTTTTAGGAGCTCCATGAATTATCTGTATTTAGCATGTACATCCAGGAATTTGGCATCTAGCCCTATATTCCATGGCTCCAAGTGCAATCTCAAGTGAAACAAAAACAACAAAAAACCCTACTAGACTGAGAGTCTTACAAACTCACTATGAAGATTTTTAAAAGGAGAAGTTGTGAACCAAGAAACAGAAATCAGGACTTCCCACAGCAAATTATTCCACCTGCAGCATTTATTTTGAATAAATGGGTTGTAAAGAAAAAAATCTGCAATATAAGTCTCCTTCAGTTTTCTGGAATGTATGTGAAGAACTCTCCACTCCCACTCATGTGAAACTGTCTAACTGAAATCAGAGAGTTACACTGCTTTAAAACATGGGCAGTAGATGAATACAGAGCCAGGGCTCACCATCCAAGCTTTCAAGTATTTTACAGACTAAATGGGAGTCAACAGTTTGATCTCTACTCTGAAATGGAAAGTAAAAGAAAGATGATAATAAAAAAAGCCTGTACTACCCTTACAGAACTGGCTTAACATCTTTGCAAAGGCAAAGAGTGCAGAAGCAACTTTCTGCACCAGCTGCCACATTAATTAAGGGTTATGATACCCTTTAAGTAGCCTTGCTGAGCACTGGGAAGCTGTCTGATTTTGGTGGTGCACACAGCAAAGGGCTCAACACTCCTGGAGCCAGTGGGGCTCAACACCTTCCTGTTAGAGAAATTGTCCTTTAGTAAACATCCTGTGGGCATGTAGAGTACCCTGATGTGCAGGGCATGCTAGAGACAAGTCAGTCCCTAATTCTGAACCCACACAAAACAACAAGGCCTTTTCACTCATTCACTCATTGAATGAATTCAAGAGCCAGGCGCAATCCTATTTTGCAAAGTAAGGAACATTTTTTTTTTTTTTTTTTTTTATACATATGAAGGAGATTATGTTCTCTTCTCATCCAGTGCATCTCTCTCTGCAGGCCCAGTCAAACAGAAAACCACAAGGCATGTGTTTTGATGGCTTTGAGGGGTGAATTAGCATTAAGTGAGAAGTAGAAAGACACTATTTACCAGATCTGCACAGATGTAAATTTTTTTTAGTTGTTTGCAATCTTGCGATCAGTTTCTCAGGAACATTTGAGTACTGCAGTAATAGTAGTGCTTTTAGCATTCACCTTTCTTTTCTGTGAAGCTAAAATCCAGAAATATCTGCCAAACATTTTGCACTTTCTCTTTAGAATTCTACTTTTCACAGAACCATTCAGCTACATGAGTCATCAGATACAAGAAACATGCACACATTATCTGCCTGTATTCACACACAGTGCTGAATGACCAGTCACTAAAAACTTAAGAAACTGCATAAATCCAGTGAAATCTGCAATAAGCCAGTGGATAATTCATAAACAGAGAAAAAGGTGACATTGAAATAAATTATTTATTGGAAATTATTTGCTTAACTCTACTGCAAATTGCTATCCAGCTTTAGAAAGAAAACATTACACATTTTTTTGCATTCTAATTAGTTTTTGAACTTAGAATTGCAATGCATTATATCAGTTAACTCAGTGTCCCTTAACATAAGTCTAAAAGGCACATTAACACCTCAAAATCATGACAGCTGCTGCAATTATATGATCTCAGTATACTGAGAAAGAGCAAGAAAAAGGTAACTGGTAAAGTACAGGATAAGGCAAAGAAATGTCTGTCTCCTTTTAAAAATCATGATGAAATAAGAAATGAAACACTGATGTTTGACCTTTATGAGTTGTGGAATGACTAGACAGTGTAGTATTTATTCTCAGCTTTGCCTTGTTTCAAAACTAAGCGACAAGCACAGACTTGAGCACACCTGAGCCATTTCATTATGACAACACCACCAAATTAAAGGTACCATACAGATGATTTTTTTCAAATACCATTGCAAAACACAAAACTTATATGCAAAATTGTGAATCTTAGATATCTCAAGTAACAGATACAAAGCGAGAGTCAATAAGACACATTATTATATATTTTTTCTGTAATATTTTAGTCATAAAGCAGCACATGTTCCTAATCATCTGCCATATGTTGTAAACTGAGCACCAGCCTTCCATGCGCAGGGTTTCTACAGCTATTAGTTCTCACTATTTAGTCATAAGCTTCAGAGACTGAGTTGGTTCTGAGAGTCTAAAACTCTAGAGATCTGTGATAATGTGGGAGTCTCAACTTTCACAAGAGAGAAAAGATTTACAACCTTTGTGGTCACAGAGCAGAGCCTGAAAACATGCATTCAAAAGGCTCAAATAACAAAAGCATGGGAAAAAAAGTAAGTATCTCCTTAATATATTTTAACCTACAATGCTTGACACCTGTGATGAAAGCATTCCTCTGGGCCCCCAAGAAGATGCTAGGCCCCTGTTTCATCTCACTGTAGTACCTCCCTTCTGTCCACACTACAGAGCCTTACTTTAACAGCTTCACGACAGCACAAGCCATGCACACGTGCATCTGATGCGGCATCAGGCTCCTGAGTTAAAATATCAGATAGGCAAACCCAGTCCATGAGGTCTACAGTCCACAAGACAGTCCTCCAGTCATCCAGACCCAGCCGTGGTCTGCAGTAATTCTTCTCCAAGCCTCTTGGATTTCTTTGCACACAACTGCATACATAGCCATACCTATACACAGTAAATCTAACACATATCTTTTTCCTTCTTCATATTCTGTATTACCTATAAGTTTCATACTATGCTTATACTAAAATAGGAATTGCCACCTGTGAGATGATGCTACTTTGTTTTAAACTATTGCTATTTTTTCCTATACTTACCCCTTTACAGAGCTAAACCTCTCCCATTAATTGAGACTTTACCATTTGTCTTGTATGTCTGCTTATTAGTATAAGATTTTATTAATGTTTAAAACACATTAGCCATTAATATTGCCAATAGAATATTTCATCTTTTCAATGAAAATTTAAATTGCCATTAGCCTGACCTTTTTTTCTAAAAATGGGGGTTTCAGAGGTACTCTGTTCAAATTATTTTTATATTTTGCATACTTCCTGAGAGAAGATTAAGAAACACATACCACAAACATAAGGGTGAAGGGAAAACATTTCTACTGCAAGTTGCTCTGATGAAATATTA
>NW_010580218.1:786250-813974 GCF_000705375.1 Tinamus guttatus
ATCAATGTTGTCTGAGTGGCTAAGTGATTTCACAATTCAGCCAGAGGACACAGTACTCAGTGTGGGAAAATAATCTTCTCATATCCATAATCCAGTTGTTTACTTTTTATCTCTAGTTTCCTGTGATGTAGTTTTGTTCAGTCTTCTTACATTGTTTCTAGCAAAACATGAACATATTTGAGGTTCCAACCATTTTTTCCTTAAACATATTAAATTGCTGCAACCATGGTTTGTTTTATTCCTTCAGGATTCTCCTGCAATATTAATGATACTCTCATAAGACATTCTGACAGCCTAAATATACCTATTTAGTACCTGTTCTTTTCAGTAAGGTTGTTGTACTCAGTAGGGCACATGACAAATATTTTATCAGTCCAATGATTTTAGACCCAGATGAGCATATTTATACAAGCAGGGCCTGGGAAGTCAGACCAGAAATGAAACTCCCATTAGGAACCAAAATAATAGGAAGTATTAGCCACATTCAAAGGCTACAAGCTGGATAAGCTTTGTGGGGAAAGGCTACTACCTATGTATGTCCTAGTAGATCAGTGTAATTGTTTAAGTAAAGGCTGCTCCTGTCAACTGTTAGCTCTAAATTAAGGCAAGAAGACAAGTGAACTACAAGATACTTGTCAACCTCTGTTTTTTTCCCTAATGTATATGGATTTGGACTATTGTATAGTTTATATGTTGTCAAATGCTATAACTACATATTCATGCTAAGGCTTTGATCAGATTCCCGGACGTCTCTGAGTTTCTGATCCGAAATGCTAATGTATGCTCAAAAGAGATGGTATGAAAAGATCGAATTTAAGCGTGAGTCATCATGATTCAGGCTAAAGTTCAGTTTATAGTAAAGGAAGGCTTACGGAAGGCTGCCTTTTATTTTGCAGAGGGTTACATTTTCAAAAAATTAATGTATTCCATAACTTACTGAAAAGCTGATTCTGAATTGTCCTCCCTGCCTTATAACATATCTCCGCTAAAGTTAAATTCTCAGTCTTTAGCAGAGATACACCACAGATCCATTTTCTTCTAAATCCTTTCTTCTCTCCTGATCTACATATCCTGGCCAGGGAGGTATGCATTCCTAAGCCACGTAAGGCAGTTGCAGTCATATGGCTACACACTCTTCCCATCAAGATACATATTACATTCACTTCTAAATTAACTGTTCTTAACAAACCTCTATGCATAGAAGAGGAGAAAATGTTGGTTATACCAACTTTTTTTTTCTTACTTCTCTCTTTAACCTGTTTACGGTTTGATCATCTGAACACTTTCCTGTGTCTAAACTAAAGGAAAGCTGGAGACAAACAACTTACAGGTTGTTTTCAGTGCTGTGAGTGAAATGATAGGCACAAAGAGATATATGGTCTACTGGCCTGGAAGGATGCAGGGAAGTTCTTTCAGTTACTGCCAGAAGAGAAGCATTTATAATTATAGAAGAATTATATATAATAATTACATATTATAATTTATAAATGCCTCAAACTGAACTAAATCATAATTTCACAACAGAGTGGGTATGACTTTCAGCATGCCCAAAAATGAAATTGCCATGGACTTCAGTGTCCATTAATAATCTCAGGCAAGATATCTTGCATATTCACAGAATTAAGTTTTTTTTTATGGCTAGTCTCTCAGACTCAAAAGTTTTCTGCTGGAAAGCCCAATTTCATTGTATTTTACTCTAGAAATAAACAGAAAGTCAAACTCTAGACCAGCATAAATTCCATTTCTAGGTAAATTTGATTTTCTATCCTTTTAAGACATATGGCTGATAAGAAAAGGCAAGGAGAAAGCAGAATAAGTTTTCTAAATGGGAACACAGTGCCAAGGAATGCAAGAACATGTACCAGCATTTACTGTTTTGCTGACTCTCAAGCTTCTCACAGTACCTTGTATTTATTGTCGACTGTCTTCCAAAAACGCTGCCACATCCAGTCTCCATAGTCTTTGCCATTACTTAAATAAATAGCATCTATTTATTGACTTGAGAGATACTTACTAGATGAAGCTTATTCAATGTACCTTGAATTCAAACAAAGATTTTCATGGCTTTTGTAGTGCTGGATTGATATAGTCAGAAAAAATGTTTGTGAAAGATGTTTTTTATTCATCAATGCAATACCTGAAAACTTAGGTAATTGAAACTCAGACAGCTTGGAAGCTCTGTTCAATGTTCAAATGCAAAGACTGGCTGAAGATAATCTGTATGGAGAAGGGGCTTTTTCAGAGCTTAAGACAAAGAGCTAAGAGCAAAATCTATCAGCTGGCAAAAATATGCAGGATAGAAGGAGATAGAGGATTGCCAAAGATGACCATTTTCTTACTTTTCAGTGTATTTTGAAACCACAGAGAAATGATACATGCCTGTTGACTGCTGCACAAATTGTGTGCATATCCATGGAAGGTTATGATAGTACCTGCATTTGAAATATGAGATTTTTTCCAATAAAAATTACTTTTACATGAAATTTTCATAGTATCAAAAATGTTGTCTTCCTCTCTAGCATATTAAAAGTATGATAAAACCCTTTCTAATAAAGTATGCCTCAATTTCTCTTCTGCTGAAATGCCTGCTGTTTTCTGATGAGAAGTGTTCGTCAACTGTAGTGCTTTCATGGTAACAAAACGCAGTAACCAAAGGAAGAGCAGCTATGAAGTTCAGCGCAGTGCATTCATGCATATGGTCTGGTATTTGTTCCTTAAGGGAATAATGTTTTCACCTCAGAAGCCGAGTTGGTTTTATAAATTATTTCTTTCAGTCGTTTATACAGCATTTTTCTCTCTACAAAACAAGAAATGAACCACTACTAGGAGGTGCACAGAAACAATAATCTGTGAAAGGACTGCCCCACACTGCCCATTAAGTGGAAGTGAGGAAATTACTGTGAACCAACAAAGGTTTTAAAACTGGAGAAAATGCCCTGTATTATAGACCTCACCTTGAGCAGTTGTAAGGGGCACAATGGAGAACAGCTCAGGTAATTTCCTGCTCTTCAGCTTTCAAGGCAATACAGGGCAACTAGCCAGGGCTATACTGCATATACTATATATCTTAACTTTAGCATTGCCTTTGACACCACATCACATGATATTCTTATAAGCTGGTTAAGGAAACATGGCATAAATGGCACTACTACAAAGCACATGCAAGACAGTGGGCATGAGTGGAGCACTGGAAAGATTGATCACTGGCATCTGTCTGCTCTAGCCCTGGGAAGTTTTTTTTTTTCAGCCATTTTAATAACTAGGAAAAGCTTCCTACTTGTACGGAATGTAAAAGGCTGGAACAGGTTGCTTAGAGAAACTGTGGCATCCCTATATTTTTAAAGAATAAAAACCTACTCCTGATGGAATCCTATCAGCTATCTTCAGTGATATGTTTGTAAAGAGCCTAATAAAAAGGCTCCTCAATTGCAGGAAAAAAAAAAACACTGCTACTGTTTCAGTAAAGATAACACTGACATGTGACAAGAAGGTAAATGGAAGCACATGACTAGATAGAGCATATGAACCAAGTGACAGACATCGTCTGACAGTTCTGTTTTACAATGGGTGATTTTGCATCACCCAGGTACCTTTTTAGCAGATTATGGATTAAAGCAAGAAAAGGTCATCTGAGAATTCTGCTGCATGCATCAAGGTGAGAAAGTTTTCTGTTTTTCTCCTGAGGCAACACAACCCTGAAAAACCATTTTGCCCTTTCTTCAGGCATATTTAAGATTTATATCCATGAACAGTCATACTTTTTAATTCAAATCAACCTGTCTTGCTCTTTCCAGATCTCTTCAGGTAATAAAAAAGCTGCTATGATCAAGCTAGAATAAACTGATCCAAAGACCATCTCATAAAGCAGATGTATTTACTGCCTCATTCCTAAAACTTATATCTGCTCTCCAGATGCTGTGATCAGTACTTAAGCATTATCAAATTTTAAATCACTGGGTTTTTTTCTGTAGCAAGATGCTTTCAGGGAAGTGAGCTTTTTCAGGAGTCCACCCAGGACAACATTCTCTTTATGCCAAAGCTAAAATGGTGGTGAGTACTCCATAATCCACTAACTAGCCAAGTATGCCCCAAAATTTTGATTTGCTCTGTCCTTTTCTCACTTCTTCCTTTCTCCTCAAAAAAAAGTCAAGATTAAAATCTTTCACACTCATCCCCTTTCTCCATTTCCTCATCTCTAGCTATACAGCCAGTCATCTGAATTAGTGGAGACTGTGTGAGAATGCATGTTTGATACATTTGTGTTTAGTCATATTCCAAAGATATACTGTAGTTTTCCTAGAAGACACCGCTTTTAAATTTGGGATTATTAGCAGAACTATGGAGATCTGTTTCACATAAACTGTTGGATAAAAAGTCCCTCCTGGCCTGTCCCTGTTAAATATTCAGAGCACCTGTTATACTCACTGACCTCTGTGAAAAAGGTCTCACATGCAAAATCTAAAATTGCTCACATCACACAGATCACAGTAGTTAGATCACAGGGCTGACACATTAACACCTAAGGCTATGATAGTTGTCGGGATAGCTCAATTCTGCTCTTTGACTTTTAATCCAGAACTTGGCTCCTATTTCATTTAAAACCTATAGAATACAAACTTACAGATTCACTCTATCAGCAGCTAGAAAAAGGTCACCCCAACCATCACTGTGGCCTATAAGCACTATACCAATATTCCGATTTTTTTTAGAATATCAAACTGTTTCTATCACTCTGATTTAGCCACAGATTTTTTTGGGGTCAACTTTAATAATTTCTGCCCAGCAGAGACAGAACTAGTGAGAACCATTTTTAGCCTTACCAGTCTTTGTATGTCAACATTGCTTTTTCTCTCAGAGCCTGTTTTATAGACAACACTAAAATGCTTTTCCAGGCCATTGACTTTACATTGCACAGGTCAGAATGAGATGCTGTTAGATAAATACCATATGCAAATCTCTTGTTTTTTCCTGCCACCAAATACCACACAGCCATGTTGTGAAAGGTCTCTTTAGCTGGGAAATGAGCACAGCAGGAGGCACTATAAAATGCAAACTATAAAATAAAATGTAAGTCAGTTCTCACATCCTTATTTTCACATAAATAACAGATTTAGCTCTCTATCCCATTATTTCTGTGGTGTAAAACCAGGATGAGTTAGTGTCATGGAAAACAATCTGGCCAAATCTGTCTGATTAAAGAATCTTTTTCAATCTGTCTAATTAAACTAGAATTATCTCCTTATTAGAAAAGATTATAGTCTCTTCAGTTTGAGAAGCCAGGCTCAATTTTTAGTTGCTAAAAATACACCTTGGTCTTCCTCTTTATTACACTATTTACAACAGGTAAGGAAGACTTTGCATCTCCTCGTAACATTGTCTAGATTTTGAATCTGTCTTCTGTCACTAGTGGACAAAATTAGGTTGTCCTTTCAAGAAGACTTAATGCAGAAACATTTCTTTGCATGTATAATTTACTAACAGTTACAGTAGTCTAATAATAGTTATTAGAGCAATGCAGCTTGCAGACTGTATTTTATAACCACCTCCATTCCTCCAAAAGACCATCTATCTAAAATTATTGTAAAATCCTGTGAAAATGTTGCAGTTTGAAAGCCATAGTGGTAGTGGTGTTGAGGAGGGAAGGAGATATCAAAACAGTATCAGATTCACAAACAGTCTGTGGACTGTAGGTCCGATCACCTTCCTAGGAGCAAATCGAGTTCCCAAATAGTGTGATTAACTATAAGCTCAACCCTGGCAGTATCGGATTCACGAACAGTCTGTCAACTGTAGGTCTGATCGCCTCCCCCCAAACAAGTAGTTGAGTTCACAAACAGTATGATTTATTCAAATGCAACATTTACAAAGCAGGTTTCAGATGTCAGTACAGGAAACTCTCTACTAGAGAGTGGGGTTTTAGCTAGCTCTGATGTACAAATGTGCAATCATCACTCACCCCAGAAGATGGGAGAGGGCTCTCAGTCTTGAGTCTCCTCAGGCAGCATCCTGACGCAAGGGGAGGAAAGGGGGATCAGCACATCAATTGATCCAGAATTTATGATGGATTCTTCCCTTTCACTTCTTAGTCTCCTCAGGCAGCGTCCCGACCTGAGGGGAGAGGAGGGGGCTCAGCCTGTCGACTGACCCAGGAGTTAGGATGGTTTCTTCCCCACCTCACTCCTTAGTTCACCTTTTATGCTTTTCTTTATATTCTGGTGGAGCTTGAGTGACTAGAGTCATACTTAATATTGTTATTGATTGGTGAAAAAGTTTCTCGCTTTCATTTAACGGTACAGTCAACCGAAAATCTAGAGCGCATGCTCAGTGAGGGGTGGTCGTACCTCGAAGGCGGGTAACTTTTGGGATGGAGATATGGTTTTCACATTATAATGAGCAAAGTTCAAGCAAAGTTCATCATTTGCCACCTTTGCTGGCTCAGCACTGGACTTGTTATCGTATATCTCCCATTAGACACTGTGCGGCTTATCAACAGCCCAGCACAGGGAGTGCAACAGAGTTTGGCCGCGGTGTCTTCACTCCGCTCCATCCTCCATTACTCGCCTTTGCAGCTGCGAGGAGGGCAGATTGCATTGCCCAGGGAACCGTGGAGGAGCAGAGTCCATGCGTACCAACCATCCTGGAAGTGGCAACTGTGTAGCACCCCAAGCCAAAACTTCTGTTAGGCCCTAGTTTTCCTCTCAGTTCCTGCTTTCAAACAATTCTTCCACAAACCGTCAGAGAAGTCCATTCTGAATACTGACCCTTTTGTTATCTTTGGACAGTGAAAGCATGTGCAATACAGATTATTCGGAGTGAAAACATATATATAAACATAAGCCCTAACTACAAAAGGGAAAAGTCAATGCGAGATCAATCATAAACTAAGAGGAATTAGTGAGCTCCACCACAAAGACTTTTTAAAAAAATGAAAATATATACACGAGAAAGGAGGAATTTAGAGACAGCAAAATTGAAATCACAGATGTCTTCAAACTCTCAAAAGTTTGGTCAGGATTATACATCTTTGCCCTGGATTTCCAACCATACTTAACATTGGAAGTTCTCTATAGTTCTCTGAGTGTATCTTTCTTTGAGAGAATTTGAGATATGTTCTTCTAAGACAGGAATTATTAATTTAACAAACATGTTTATAGTAAATAAAAATATTTATAGTAATTGTTTTAAAATATTCTGATGGTTATCTATCTTGGACTGGAGCAGAAAAGGAAAGCTATATATATGAAACCTAAAACTCATGATTAGGAATTAGATTCCTTCTCTCAAAGTGAGAACTTTTAGGAACATGGAACAACAACTCCTAGCATGAAGACAGTGAGGTAGAAATAACAGTGTGCACATCCCACTATAATAACCACGGTGAGCATGAACAAACAGTACAAACATTCCAGAAAGCTTAAACATAGACCTTGAGTTTAAAACATCCATAGAAATATTTTCAGGAGAGAATAATCTGGGCAGAAATCACAAAGCCCAATGCTCCCATCCAAAAAGGCAAGGTTGAGTGGAACAGACATTTTAAAACCTGAGCTGTAACAAGAACAGCAGCTCCTTGTATGTTCTCACTAGCCTTTTGCTCAGCTGGTAAGACTAATCAGGAATCAGCTGTTGAATGAGTGTGTCAGAGCAGCCACTTTTGCATCTAGTGACTGTTGCAGGCACAACATCTGAATAGAACACCCTTTCTTTCTGACAGTCCCACAGAATATTTGCCTATATCCAGGCTACAGGCTTGGTCCAGCTTAGTCATTATTTGAAAACACCAAAATGTTGAAATTCTGATTTTAAAAAAGGAAACGCAAAACCCCAAGGTAAGCCGGTAAAAACATTTTAGACAGGCAGATAGAGATCATTTAAATGAAATAAATTTGTATTTTACTGTATCAAAGTTAGTATTATTCCAAATTTTCCTTACCTTTGAGAGAAGTCCTTAAAAATAATAATATATAAGTAAATAAGGAATAATTTTATCATCTCAAACACTTAATACTGATACTGTCCCCCATTTGTGAAAACTCACACAGGGCAGGGACTGTGTTCACAAGAGGGAGGTGAGGTACGAGAAAGCAATCAGACCCTCTTCTGTTAACCAGAGGCAGGAGAACCAAGTTTGAGGAGAAAGCACGGAGAAGATAGGCCATTCACCAGGGCTGGGATGTCAGCCTGGCTCAGGACAGGTCTAATGCACCTCTCCTTCAGGAACACAAGGCCAAGACCTCCTAAGTAGACATGAGCTCCTCTGGTAGCGTGGTTAGCTGTGGCTACCCTGCTACCCCAAGGCAAGTCACAAGGGGACTATATAAACCCTTTGCTTTACATGCATAGGGAAACTGTACTGCTCTCAAAGGCAATGAAGATGAACATGATTCTTGGACTTTTCAAGTATTTGCTTAAAAAAAAAATCAGAGCAAGTATGGAGAAATATACAAACACATTTCACTTGCCTTTTGAGCTCTTGTTTACAAGAACTAAAATGATTCTTTTTATTTAATTCATGAAAGGGCTTAAACAGCATTTGCCATCTAGACCCAAATTAGATCCCCAAGGAAAGGTCACGTTATAACTTTTAATCATTATTTCTGCACTATTTGCCACAATTTTCACCTTTAGTAACATTATGAGAATCATTAAAGTAGCTACAAAGAGAATTTACAAGTTCTCTAAAGGGCAATGACTACATGAGCAGTGCACAAGACTGAAAAACAGAATTCTGTCTTTTGCAGCAAAGTTAAAAGGGTGGAATTTCATTGGGAAGCCCAGAAATAGAATAATATTTCGAACAACTAAAAAAATTCAACCTCAGGAGTTTCTATAGAAATTAAAGTCAGCACCTCAATGTAGGAACAGACTGCTTGTGAGATGATTGCTTATTGTCTTTTCTTCTTTTACTCTAAATTTAACCTTACAAAACCCTCTGAAATGTTTGCAACACTATATCAGCAAAGCCATCCTCTAAGCCTGTGGAAAAGTAATAGCAGGCACTGGCCATGTCTTCTTACCAAGCTGCAACTTACTTCTCGAAGTTTCTCCTTCTCATTAATTTTTCTCACCAGAAAGTAGGCTATAATTTAGTTGATACCAATATTTCATCCTGGAGACCATGATCTGCTATTGCTCAGACAAATATGTCAACTTACACAAACTTACAACTGTTTACACAAAAAGACATGTGTGTATTGTTAGCAGTGTACAAAAACAGAATATGGTTTTGTATGCATAGTCATGTGTAAACGAAGCATGTAGATGTAGAAGACAGATTATTTATCAGGATTATACCATACACATGCTCTATTTACAAATGGATTACTGTACATATCCTCATTACATGCATCTAGTTATTGTTCTGTTAGAAGGCAGAAACTTTAAACAATCCAGTGAGTCCAGAAATTAATAATTCAGAGAAAGGAAAAAAATCCTTCATAAATACTTTTCAATCTACACCTACCCAAGGCAGACAGCCACACTGAGAGCAGCTTTGTCTTCCCTTGCACTTCCAGTTTTACTGCCTGGTGCATGGAAAGAGCAGAACCCAATCCTCCCCAGGTTCTATTGACATAGTGAGGACAGGTGGGCTAACGGAGAATTGTAGAGTGAGTTTGTTTTTAGTTTAATAAGGGAATGTTGCCCATTTTACTATTGTGGTAGAGTGGAAGCTGAACTTTTCAATAGGAAATAGGGTTTTTGCAAGATGGGTGCTATGCAGGTATACCTAAAATGTCTGCCAAAGCCAGTGCTTCAGGAAAAAGATTAGATATTAAATGGACTTACTAACAGAGAGATGCACCAGAGTTCAATATCCTCTGGCGCTAATGTATGAAAATCTCAGATATTTTCTGTATTTTTTTTGACATAGAGGACAAGGTCAGAGAATCTGCCAAAGAAGTGTGGTGGGTCTGCTGGAGACACATGTAACAAGAACTGAAAGCTTCTGTCTGTCCAATTGTGTATGGACAAGGAACACACAAAAGACTCACTAGACAGGGTTTGAAAATACATTAGCTCTGAACAGAGAAATATATGGGTTTTTTAAACTTTGGACTTACTCTCCCCTGGCCACTAAACTAATAACCTTTTTTGACTAAAGCACACCTCCCAGCTCAGTTGCATCCAGAAGAAAATGGAAAAAATCCAGAAAGGAGCCATTGGAACTGTCTCACCAAATGTTTCACCCACGTGAACCAAACTACAGGAAGTGAGATGAGCAGATTTGCTTCAAAACCATGCTCTTAATCTAAACTAAAATAAGAAATCAGATATGTCCAGGAGGTCAGAAGTTTTGTCCACTTTTGATTAAAATAAGTTAAAGTGGGAAATTTCACACCTATGATTGATGAGACCAAAAATCTGAGGACAGCAACTCTTCAGAATGGTTTGTTCCCTTCATTCTGGTCAATATAATTCTAGAAGATAAAAGTCTTGATCTTAGTTGGGGGGGGGGGAACAAAAAAAACACTTAGATATTCCTG
Organism: Tinamus guttatus; assembly: GCF_000705375.1. The sequence goes on from NW_010580218.1 coordinate 796,735, forward strand.
AAAACCAATAAGTACCCTTACTGTTCCTGAAAATCAGTATAAAGTAACAGACTCTGAAAATAGAAATTGCAGTAGCAGAGGAGCATAAAAATCCACTACAGTTGCATTCTGGTGTATCGCTTCCATCCTTCTTGAGGAGGATTCATCACCATGATGATCTCCCTGGCACACCATAAGAGTACATGAACCTACAAAACAGGCCATGGAGAGTATATATGCATGTGCATTGATTGTGCTGTCTGGGAGGAAGAATCAAAGCCCCACAGACATACCACCATGAAGGGAAGAGACACACAAGCTGGTGCAAAGAAAAGCTGCCAATTAGGTCAATTGTTCCAACAAGAATAAGCATAGATTTGACCTTAGCTCCAATCCAGTCCATTGCTTAGTATTGCAAGTTAAATGAACACCAAGATTTTATAGGTTTCCCCTTTTCCATCACTTCCCACTGGCACCCAGACTCTCCTCCTTTGACCACCAGTCTTGTAGAAATAGCCAATCTCCCTACAATCTCTTCTGGGCTCCCTACAGGAAGACAACTACGTTCCTTAAAGAGAACCTAAAAATAGAGCTGAGGGCCATTCAATGACTATGCTTACCAACAGTAGTGTTAGACAAATATGCCATTTGATGTCTAATACTGAACAAGTCCTCAATGTTTTGCCAATATACCTCATATCCTCAAGTATTTGAACAACTTGGGGAGTTACAGCTACTCACTCCCTTTGTAAGACACACTGAAACCACAAGCTAAACTCTCAACACATTTCAGAAGATCCACTGAAGTGAGAGATCATTATTTCCTTACATTTCTCTAGGAAATGCATTACAGAGACATGGTCCATACTCTTAGGGGAAACATACTAAGGATATGGGATCACCCATATCAAGCTCAATTGACAGCTGGATATTGGCTAGAGATCTTCCTTTAGGGGGTCAGCTATGACATGACTTGGTCATGAGATTTCGCATATACATGTTTCATGACTAGCTTGTCTGTTTTCTCTCCTAATTCATGAGCTAGAAAATATTAGAGTTTTTTTAAAAAAGTGGAAAATGTTATATAACTGCTTAATCCCTTTCAGCGTGTTTCAGTCCCCCCCTCATATATTCATATGTTTCAGTTACCCCCCTCATATATTAGACTGCTAAGTATGCATTTTAGTAATCTGTAATTACTCAACAAATCAGGGAGACCTCAGCCTTCATAAACAGAAGAGTGACTTCTAGATTTCTCTCTCTCGCTGGGCAAGACAACTGATAGAGGTTGTTGGAAGTACAAATACATATTGATGAGCTTGAAATGCAAAGTTGGCAATTGGATGCAAAATTCTATTTCTAGCAAAGCTTTCTCACAGTGTTTTGTAGACATGAAAATATTTTTAATAGAAAGTCAAAAAAGCAGAAAAGTCAACATTAAAATTAAATTTGGTGTCTTTTAATAGCCCTGATATTTTCCTGCATTTTGTAAATAAAGCATTCTAGACCCAAAATGAAAAACTGATCTGAGAGCACTAGCAAAGCCCTAAAGCTATGGATAGCTGGCTGTGCCAATGATGTGCTTCTTTCCTGATCAGCAAGCAATATAAATATGTCTGTTATTTACAAGTGTGTTGCTTCATCCATCAAGGCTTCACTGAACAGACTGCGCTGAAGTGCAGCAAAGGGTGATAAAAATGAAAAATGACTTCCACTCTAGTTATGCTAATTCTGAGCTGTGTACTGTAAATGTTTACAACCTCTGCTAAGGTAATGCCTCTAAGAACACGGCATTAATAAAATTGCAACAAAATGTTCAAATGAAAGCATTCTTTTCAGTTAATTTGAATCAAACTTCATTAAAATTGATAGCAAAGGAATTCAAAACCCCAACTCAATAATACAAAGTATTAATTTAAATAGGAGAAAAAAGTTTGTAAAACTACAAAGCTCTGTTTCTATGACATGAGCTGTATAATGAGAAAAAAAATCTTTGAAGTCAGTACTACAAGTAAAAATCATTTGGTAATTACCCAGCACTAAGATACAGTATATTCCAATATTTCTTTATGTTTAGCTCCTTCAACTCCCAATATAGAAGAGACAGATTCCTCTGAAAGGCAACTCAAAAAAGACAACTAATTATATGCTTTGAAACACTCTGGAGAAGCTTTGCCTTCTCTTTTTACAGTAGGAAAAACAGTCAGCCATCATTTGTGCCAGGGTTTACCAGAGAGAATAATCCCCCTCTTGCCATAAGAATACTAGGGTGTTCATCACTGGCTGAGAGAAGCAGCTGCGATCCTAAATCACAGACCAAGATTTGGTTCAAAAGCAAGCCATTCAGTACAAGAGATTACGGTCTGATCGCATGACATTTTAGCATCCTTTAAGGAGAGCTGAAGAGGTACCACTTCATTCAGGAAGATTCAGAGGCTGGAGAGAGTACTTAGAGGAGGACAAATTACTGCATTCATTTTTTGGGTTTTGTTTTAGCAGTAGTGGGAGTCATTTAGAAATTTGCCCAAACCAATAAAACTTATTATAGAAGGCAAATATTTGCTTAGTTCAAGAGGAAAAATAAGTTCTCTGCCTAAAATGAGCTTTTTTTTTTGATTACATAAAACACAAAGGGAACATAATTGCTTATTTTACTGTTGACTTAGTACATACTGGAGATGTCAACCACACCACAGTATTTGGGGACATGAAAGTCATGGGATGTCAAAAACTGACACTCTTCAGACAGTTCACATGCTTCAACAAATGCCTTTCTACACACAAAGCTTTAAAAATATGCCTTTTTATCAATGCCGACTCTCAATGACTTCACTGTAACCTCTGATTACAGCCTTTCTTGGCTCCACAGACTGACAACAACGGATGAATGAGACCTGGGACAAGACCATATGTGGAGGTCACAGCCAGTGATCATAACAGATCTCAGCTGCCTAAAAGAATTCATAAACTTGAAACACATATCTGGTTATGGTGACAATCAAAAAGAAAATTCAGAGATGTGACTAAACTGTGGGGACTGTTTAGAAGAGAAAGACAACATGCAATGAAGAGAGATGTTACATAATAAAAATAATACATAAATACACATGACAAAAGTAAATGAAGCAAGAAAAATGCTTTTGAAAGCTAGAGACATTTGGAAAAAAAACATAGTTACCAGAGCTAAAGAGAAGTAGAGTGAAAGCTTTTTAAAGTATATTTGTGACAAAAGATACCATGATAATGGCCAAGCCTTGCCACTATACAGATTTTCAATGTTTTTAATAACATGCAAAGGCAAAAGTGTTAACATGTTATGAGTTTAAAAGAAGGCAGAATGAGGTACTGAAAGTAAGATCCTGAAGTGATTTTTTTCCATTAGTAACTGAAGATGTCTACAAGGTAAAAATAATTTTAAAATTATGAGGCTTTGCGAATCTGCATGCAGAAAGACCTAGATGAGCATATTTCTAGCTCTGGAATTTGAAGGAGGTTCAAAAAGCCTGGAAGGATGCTAGAGCTGAGCTGATACTCCACAAGGGTAAGTGATCTCACCCAAGTAATTGGGTAAAGAAAACTGACATTAAAATAAGGCAGAATAAAGAAAAACTGATATGAGATTCAATTAATAAAGACTAAAATATGATCCATGTCAGCCAAAATGACTTCACAAAAGAGAGATCTCATCAAACAGAACATTAATTTTTATACAAGACTACAAGAGTAACTGAAGATAATTGAGTAGATGTAACAAAATGTGGGAAGATATTTGAAATAGCACCACTTAGGAAACACCTTATTTAAAAATTAGTATTACAAAAGATCAATATACCCTACATTAAATAAATCAGGATTCATTCAATAGGTAGATGTCAGAAAATGGCTGTGTTTGTAATTCATTTTATAGTTCAGCATTTTAGTAGCCTTATAAAGGATTTGTTTAGGCTTGATGTTATCAAACACAATAATTACTAGTCAAATTTAGCTACACAAGTACTCTTGACAAATGCATATACGCCCTGATGTTTGTAAAAGGGCTAAATAACAATAGAATACAGTGTCATTTGTTTGCTATTCAAACACTTGTAAAACAAATTCCATGATATACATTTAGGAAACAAATTTATGTCAGATAAGCTCACAGAAATAGCAACTGTGCCCAGAACAGAGAAGCTCTAAAACAAATCCTGCCAAATAGCAGGTCAGGAAGACCTGAACAGGAACATCCAATGTGAATGTCACAGGCTCACAAATAAGAGAACAGTGAGTAGTAAAATGGTTTTATGTTGGCATCCAAAAATCAGTGTATTACAGTGAGTAGCAGTTCTCTTGTTAAAATTTTATAAGAGAATATGGAAAGACTGAAGCATAAAAGATCAAAATAACTCACTGCTGGAAAAATGCTTTACAGTAAGAATTGTACATAAAAACATAATATTCTTATCCAAAAATACTGACATTCCATGTACTTATAACAATATGCCTTCAAGAGATGTATATACAGCAAACACTAAAATATGATGGAGAGCTATTGGTAACTGTTTTCCTAAATAGCTAAGAGCTATATCTGGCTGCATGGTACAGTAACAAAGCAAGTTTGCTTTCTATTTAAAGATTTCTTTTTTTCATAACTACTCAAATCAGGAAAGTACATGCTTTAAGGGCAGCAGTGCTCACCGGGGGAGTAACTGCACAACTCCTCACAAAGGAACACTCTATGTTGGAACTGGTGCCTTCTGAGACATCCTCTTTTAAAGAAAGTCTTAGTATGCTGAGACTGTTGGGTTTGCTTTATTCAGGTTATCCAGAATTCTTGCTGAGTCAGCATTCCCTCAAGGCTTTTCCCCACTTCCCCCAAGTATTTTACCAGTTTGGCTAGGAAAATTACAGATATTGCATCACTTACTCAGAAAAAAATAGTGAACATGGCTTTCCCAGGGCTTGTGTCTGAAGGAATGCTGTATTTTTCCATTCAGAGATGGCAGCCTTGAATTTCAGTACTTGAGCTCTTGTCCTTCAAGCTTACCCAGACTACAGTCCAGGCTTTCCATGTTGCATCATACAGATGCAGTAGACACTTGGGACTTCAGCTCTGATAGAACTGCAAGAATCTCTGCTTCTGTGAAAGCCGGTTTTAGAAACTCAACTGAAGCAAATCAGTTATACAACATGGCAAAGGATTTAATGGAATAGGTGAACTCCCATTTTTGCTTTCATAGACTTTTGCAGAGGTCTGTCATCCTATCTTTACATCTACTGAAAATCATTTTTGCCAAAGCTAACCCTAAAAATGTTAATTGGCTCCGAAGACTTTCCTCCACTAACATCTCTGACCATGAGCATAACCTTGTCCATCTTCATTAGACTGGTGTTAAAATGTATAGAGAATAAGCAAGAAAATGGGAAATTACTACAGTCAAACCTCCTTGAGTGGCTATATTTCATAACTACTTTTACTTTATATAAGTATAATAAAGTCTTAAGAATTAATTTCTTGAAATAGTTAGGAAAGTATGTCAGAAAACATTGAAGCTTGCTCAAAGCACAGCTAAACAAGCATGTAACACTGCACTGAGCTGTTACTAGAATGATAAAATGTACCCTGTGAATGTGAGCTTAGTGCAGGATATACCGTTGTGGATGAAATCCAGCATGAGAACAGTGTATGAGTGTCTGTGTAGATATAGTCTCTGCCTTAGATGGACACACAAGAGCATTAAGTATCTTTTCCTGTGACAGCAATTACATTACTTTTGATGCACAACTTTCTGCAACACAACATGCCAGAGTGCCTTTGGCAGCTGTCCCTGAGGCACATCTATACTATAAAATTGAAGTGTAGAAAACCACAACCTGTTAAGTCCTAAGCTAATTTCAGGTTTATTCTCTGCTAAAGTTATAAAGAACTGAAGTTAAGGTTTATATCAGGAAGTCCTAAGCAATATTATCAGGAAGCAATAAGCAATACTAATAAAGGTTTCTAGAGATGTCTATGCTCTGTTGAATGATTGAATTTTGGAGGGTGTCTACATCTGCTATTTCACCATACAGAAAGAGTTAAAGAGTTTAAACTCTCACATTTCCACAAATTCTGCTCTTCATTGTATTTTTGCCTGTATCAAGAATGCTGACCCTCATTTTTCTGAGGTTTGTCTTTTCAGCTCCCATCCCACTTCTTGAGGCTTTTTACCCTCTGAAGAGAGGTTATCTTTTTCTTTTAAAATTTAGCACAGCAGTATGAAGTGCCAAACATTCCCATTTTGTACAATATTTACTGTGCCCTGCAATGCACTTGATATGGCTAACATCACCTTCGTTTTAAATGTCCTCCAAACCCAGGTTTTTCTTTACTAGTTTGCTGTTAGTCTCTCTAAATAAAGACAGCAGCTGCCTCCCCCATTCTATGCCCTTACCATTGAAAGACAAAATTATATGCTTTCTTTTGTGAGGTTTAAAATGACTATACCTTGGAAAAAGTTTGTCTTAAATATACCAGCACTTTATATCTCCTGCTCTAGAAACACTTGATGAAGAAATGTCATTCCAAATTATTTTTGGTGAAATTGAACAAGCAATAAACAAGAGTGACACTAGACATACTTCAGTTTTAGTAAACTATGTTTTAGATGAAAATTTGATCACAGAACTAGTTCAGATGGGCATGGTCAGTCAAAGATTAATAAAATAAATGGATACTGAACATTTATATTAAACTGCTGAGAGGTACCTATTGTTCTGGGAAAATTGTTTACTAATGTTAATAAATAAAATGTAAAATACAGAATAGAAAATCTACCATTTACAATCACAGTTCCACTAACGGAGAAGAGCTGCAAGGACTTTGGAGAATCAAGCAAGAAATACAATTGCAACATTCAGGAGACTCACCTTGGACTGAATGTTGGTACAAATGCAAAAACCACAGCAGAAGACAATGCTACCTAATGGCAGCCTAAAGATGCTGGTACAGGGGCACTATCAAGACTTCTGCTCAGAAGTGTGTACAGAGACTGCAGAGGTGAGCTAGGGCAGGCGCTAGCACAGGCCCACAGGGCAGGTTGTAACCCCAAGCAGATGTCTCCACAAGCCAGGCTCTCTGAGGAGGGGCAGTCATGACAGTGACAAAGGAGTTGAAATAAGTGCTCAACTCTAAGCTTCGATACAGAGTCCTGTAGCCAGGGAATGAGCTGAGTTAATGCTAAATGCACATTTCTCTACTGTACACTACAGTGACTTTGCATGAGCTTAACCTTCATCAACTGACAGTCAAGCATGAAAAATATCAGGGACATGTGGAAGGACAGATGCAAGTGAAATGAAAGGCTGTTTTCCTCTGTCAGATACTCTAGCTTCATCCCACCTGGCCAACCCTTCACCATCTGATCCACTCAAGAGGAAAATCTCCAGGAAAGACAATAAAATAGACAAACACAGCAGTTTATAGAGCGTGTTTAGTAGTTCACAGGGTGTTCAAACTACCCCCTCTCAGTAGGTGCTTGCAGAACAGCCCTGTGCTTTTTCTCCCCCAGGACATTGACAGCAAGACAGTGTCAGGTGGCAGAAACACCTGACCACTGGTATTTGAAGAGGAAGGGGGATAGAAGGAGAAAGAATTAAAGATTCAGAGGAAGGATCAGGCTGCCTCTATGAGTTTAAATAATACTATAGCACTCTAGAAACAGAAGCATTAGAAAAACTAAAGAGTTTTATAAAAGTCAGGGCTGTGTTCTGGTGCTCTCCCTCACTTGCCACAGCTCCATCCATCTGTTTTCCTAGTAAAAATGAATTCCAATTAATGTGCCACAGCACTGCTCAAGGGAAGAGAGATAAGAGGGAGCAGAAAATATTAAACAGAGGTACCACAGGCCCACATACCTAAGCAAACCTTTATAGCTCTATATTTTCATTACTATGTGCTTTGCACTGATCCCTCTCCATGCAGACATCTCCTTACATGGGTAGCTATTATTAATTTTATACCTCCAATAGATAATAATGTGAGACAGATATGAAATTCAAGTTGACTTTGGCTTTGCTTTTTTTAAAATGAAGCCATCAACTATAATAAGCTATTTAATTTGTGAAAAAGTCTCTTTGATTTGGAGATTCAGGCATAATTTTGGTTAATTCAGGCTGCCTGGTATGGGATCATGCTGCTAAGCACCAGGCAATTTGAGCTTTCCCTGGCTCTACATTGGACAAAGGTGCTCAGCACCTAAAAGCAAGTTCTTGGCTCTCACAGGATTGGGCAGAGCAACACACGCAGGCACTTGTTTGCTTTCTAACATTCTAGCCCTGACTCATTGAGGCTTGACCTTTACAGCGTCATTCAAATATGAATATCTTCAGGAGTAATTAAAAGGAAACCATTTTAAAAGAACTTTTTATACCAAAAAGAAATAACTTTATGTTGACTGTCTAACAGAAGGGTGATAAAGCCTAATTACATTTATTCAAAATCCAGCCCAAATAAAATGTCAGGATAATGGCGCTCTCTCAAATTTAGAGCTGCATAAGAAATGTAGAGGGAAACAGACTGTAATAGATACAAACAAATCAAAGTCTGGATTAAATGAAAAGCTGTTAAAGTGCACTCTTTCATAAAAGTAACACTATGAGAAATCAAGTCAAAATAAACACTGTTCCCCTGACAGCATGTTATATCTTGCCTACAAGAGGTCATTTTAATTCAGCTCCACTAGCTTAGGAAGGGAACAGGGACATGAGGACTACTGGATTGGGGATGGAGAGGATTTCTGAACCCAAATTACAGTGCAAGTTGAGCAGAAGGACACTGCCTTGAGTTTTCAGTCAAATATAACTGCTCAAATTCATCCTCCGGTTCCCTCATAGAACTGAGCTCAAGCAAAAAGCCAAATCACTTTCTCTTTGCTGTAGAAAGCCAGATGATTTTCACTGCTGAAGCAAAGGAAAACAAGGGCAAATGAGAGAAAGGCCTGACAGCAAGTGATCAGAACAGAAATCCTGGTTGGAGAGGAGAACCAAACACATAAAAAAGCAGAAGTGAAGCACACCACCTTAACTGGTTATTTAGTCTTACTCAGACCTTTTCCCCTTCCTATAATCCAGCTTCATCTTTGTCCTTATTTTCACTCAGCTCTCCTTCATTGGCCTGAATTCAGCTTCCTAGCTCATTAGCATGGCTAATCCCAAAATGCGCTTACATTTGAGTGTCACCAACTTTTATGTACTATAAACAAACACAGTGCTTCCTCAGGGATTAATCCTGCAATCCTCCTCCAAGGAGCTGTCCCAGTAAAAGTCAGTCTACCTATGTTAATCCAGAAAAAAATTATGGAAATAGTGAGGCTATAACATCAAAAAATAACACTGGCATCAGCATTAAATCATGTAATATTCATTACCTAAAGTAAAATCATTATAAATAAAAAATCATTATAAAGTTACTTCTTTCTACATACTTTACATGAGTCATCAGAAAAGTGCAACTATGTCAGCTAGATCAGTATCCAAAGAGCATCTCTGCAACATCACTTCACACAGGACATGTTATTAAAGCAACGGACATGAGATCACTTCTGTGATCCCCAAATTCCAATTACCAGCTCTCCCTTAGTTCCGTGACTGCCGGATGTTGAGTTAGAGTTGCCAAAGTGAAGAGCAACAGACAGCACAGACCATTTTGAGAATGGGTTGGGGGATTGAATATTATTTCTTGGGCCAAATAAAGTTCTAAAGGATTTTCAGCATCATCTAAGGTAAAGAAAAGAAGAAAAAAGGAACGAGTTAAGGACAAATAAAAGAATGTCAAAAATGTCAAAGTTTTCAGCAAAATTAAAAGATAGAAAGAAGACAGAAGAAAAAATTAGAAAATATGTAAACTCCAAATAATTTATCTTCATTTGGGCTTTTTATAGGGAAATCTCCTTCCTGACTTTTTTGTTTTTAATATAAAAAGTATCCTTAAAACCTCCAGGCTTTTCATAAACTAATACAAGCACTCATACAAAAATATACAATGTGTTTTAAGACTGCAAATGAACCTTGGATTCTGAGTGTGGCTAAGAAATGTTAGCCAGCAAATTCAAGCAGCTAAACAAAGAGAAGTAACTATTTTCCCTATGCCTGTAGTAGGGCTCACATAGAACTCATACTTCTAACTATATATTCTGAGCTTAGGAGATTTTCTGCATGGAGAAGATAGCAAAACAGAACTGTCTACTACTGATACAAGGCCAAAAGGGGAAAAGTTGAGACACATGCCTCCTGGAGTTACCAAACATTTTTTGCTCAAAAATAAATTCTTATGCTGAGGATGCCAGCTTGTTGGCTCTCATATCTTGAGATTTTATTGTCAGTGACTGCTGTAGAATTCTTCACACTAATTCAGAAGTAACAAGACTTAAGGATAGCTTTTGATATACAAAAAACACTAGTAAGAGGAACTGTGTAGAAAAGATACCTACCCAGGAGGCTGGTCATGTGCCAGCGCAGTGCTGATCTCAGCACCTGCCCCAAGCAGGCCAGCCAGAACTACCATGACCTCTTTCCTGAAGAGACTGAGTTCTAACCATTTGAAGCTCATTTTCAAAGTCCTTTATATTGCTGCATTACAACATCCCTATTAGACTGCAGTGCTTAACCCCCTTAGCCATTATCCTACATAATGTTCAAAAGCTCGTTTTTTCACTTGTGGGGCTGTGCAACATCAAGTGCTCAATGTTGCAAACTGCACAGCGCAGCAGATGACAAGGGACTTATTCCCACGTGTGCTGATGAATGGGTCAATGAACTCACATAACCTGCTGTGAGGTAATTGAGAAGAAAGATGCACTGATGTACTGAAAATGAAATTGTCCTGGAGTTTCTTATTTAAACTGCAGGCTGTGCTTCTTCCTGCTCAGCTTCAGAGACTGAATTTGGACTCTAGCTTGGCTGCTCTGCACTCAAACTCCCTTCTGCAACTATTAGCTCCCTCTGCATAACCCAGTTAAGTCCAGAGAACAAGAAGCCACGATGTGCCAGACCCAGGAGGAAAAGAGCTTTCATTTTGTTAATTTGAAAAGACCTAAACAAGACTCATGCAAGTCTCTTGGTCATTCTAAGGAAAAACAAAAGGTTTAGAACAGCCCCTCTATTCTCACTCTGCATCCAGTCTGAGACAAGAACAGACACTAGACTGGCAGTGCAAAGGAATGGGTTAGTCTACAAGAAAAAATGTGGAGAATTATGCTATAGAAATGAAGATGGAGCAAATATTATCATTGCCTTTCCCAAGCAAACAAGACAACCAGGCAGGCTGTGGAGCTTCACCTGGAGCAGTTGACCTCCAAATACTCATATGGTCTCATGGTATAATCTATGATATAAACTTAGGCAGATCTAAGTCTATGCTCATTTAAACCATCTTATATCCTGCCTGTTATTCCACCACACTTAAAACCTCTCAGGTCTACTGGAGACCTGGTCAGAACTATAGCCCTAACACAACCAAGGGGAAAATACATCTCAAAGCAAACACTGCCATTTATACTTTAATATACAACTATTAGGCACTTTTAGAAGCAGTTTCTTTTAAAATACAATAGGAGTGCTAAGCTCACTAGTAACTTCCTCCCTGGTCAGCTTTGCACTGGTAACTGTCTTGAAGTTAATTTCCTCATCCAGCAACATGCCTCCATGCACAGGAATCAGTCTATAAAGCCACTCTTACATTTAAGTATTTATTGAATTGTTTATTAAATAGGGAGCAACTAAACGTAAATGGGTAAAATTATGATCTGCAGCCAGAAATTGATTGTTTTATGCTTTGGCATGTTGCTTAGCTCCCCAACTAAGTATTATGCACCTGCCCTTTTTCACTCCAAATAAAATTAAAACAAATGACTTAAAGCTATCATAAACATATGATAGAAATGATTCAGTGACAAAGTTACCATGCAGAAGTAAATGTTTAAAGTACATAAAAATTGCAAAGATTAGACATTAAGATAAAATTTCTAAGATCAATATACTTCCAATGAATATTTTGCCTTGAAACTACATACCATATGTCTTACATACATCCAGAATTGTTGTTCACCTTGCACATAAAACACTTTAAGCTATAAAACAGAGGTACAAATGTTCTGCTGAAGGGAAAATGTGACATTTTTCAGTCACCTAAGTTTTACTGATTGCCTTTGAAGGGAACTAAAATGTCAGTGCATCTCATCACCACGTTTACTGGTAACTCATACAAATGAGAAAGACATTTCTTTCAGTGAGAGAAAGCAACTTTCAGTACAACATAATACTAATAACTGCAAAAACAATAAAACACCAATTCTTTTTTTTAGATATATAGCAAGGTAGTTTTGTGGCCAACTGAAAATACATACTCAAAAGCTTTTCAGTGCTTTAAAGGTTTTCCGTCAGCTTCCACAACTCTTGGACTACTTAGTGCAGGCATTAGGGATGAATCTTAGCCAGTATTTGCCTAAGTGTTAGCTCCTAATTCCCATATAGCCTATTGCAGATTTAGTTTGACTCCTGCTTGTTAAAAATCTATCATGAAGCAAATTGAAGCATGATAGCAGCCAGTGTCTCTAAGCAAATTTTAAGCTGGAAATTAAATTGATTCAAATGCATAAAAGTAGGCATAGGCCACTTTTCAGAAATGAACTCTTTGCTGTGCTTGCAAGGAAGATTGCTGACACCATTGCACTCTTAACATGAATTTTACTGTGTGCAAAGACTCACACAAAATACAGAGCAGACCCCTCCATGTAGAATCAAGTGGCTCTTTGTGAATTTTATTTCCTTCCTTATTTCCATTAGGTACTCCAAAAATAAGTGCAACGTCAAAGTATCAATAACAAAACAGAACACCAATACAGAAATTAAAGAGAAATACAGAACCAGAATCTTAAAAGCATGCTCTTTAGAGGGTGGAACTAAAAAATTAAATATGTTTTCCTTCTCGCCCTTTCAGGAAGGGGTAGAGAACAGCAAGGTCTCCTCTGAGCCTCTTCTCCAGAGGAAATAATGTACATGGTACCATTTGGAAAAAAAAAAAAAAAAAAAAAAAAAAAAAAACCACACACAGAAATCCTCCATTGTGCCCTGAGGGAGCTCACAGGTCTCCATGGCACAGCCCACACCCTGCAAAGAAGGCCTTGGAGAGCAGAAAGCCCCACAGGGCTGGATTCCTTCTGCCTTCCTCCTTCTACACTGTCTTTCTGGGCCCACCCCTCTCAGTTGGCTTTACAGCACACTGCTTCTCCATACACAGACACAGGATGTTCTCCTACAGCTTAGCTCTCAAGTACCTACTGCTGCTCATGGATTCTGGCATGGGAAAAGTTAACTGGCAAAAAGAGCTCAGATCTGCAGTCTGACTTCCTTGGCCTCACTTCAGTGCCTGACTTGGCATAAGCACCACCGACTCATGTTTAATCAATTAAACACATCTTGAAAGTTTGCAGGAGTGAGAACAGTGATTGACAGATTACAAGAGGGAACCTGGCTCTTAGACAATCTCTTTTACAAGTCTGTACTTAACTAACTCAGTGCAGCAAAGTGAAACCTATAAGTTTTTGCTAGACCTTCATTTACAATATTTTTCTAACTTGATATTAAACTGTAAATACTGTTCTCCTATCACAACAGCAAAAGTTCCATAACTTAAGTTACTAGTAGAAGTATCCATACTTAATACAACTTCCATCTATTCCAGAAAGGTGCTCAGGGAACATATACCAGAGACGAATCTTAACAGATCTGAGCTGGACTCTGCAGCTAAGGGACATGGCCAGGTTACAACAGGGATTACTGAGGTTCACGGTAAAACTGCTGTCATATAAATCACTTGACAAACTGAAACAGCTAACAGAAGAGCATGTATAACACTTGACTATTATCTTTAGACATTTTTAATAAATAATGATGAATTAAATACCCTGTAGCAACAAATTATCACACAACTAAATTTTTTTCACATAGGCAAACAATCGAAAGAAATAAGTCCTTACCACACTTGCAGTCTTGAGCCCTTCTAAAACAGCAGCAATGAAAAAACAAGCCTAAGTGTTAAGCAAGTGTTAATTGAACAACAGCGTATAGGTCAAGGTCCCCAAATCAGATCTAAATAAGATGGATTAGACTATATCTAGTATTGACCAAATACCCTGGGGTAGTGTAGACTTACCCCTAGCTTAACACTTGCACTTTCCATCTAGTAACTATTCCTTCTAAAGGATATTACATTTTTAAGTATAAACTTTGATTTTCTCCAAAATCCATGACATAGCCACAACATTTATTTGCTGTTTTGACTATCTAGAACACTTTCAGATATTTTATCTTTACAGAAGGTCATTTTGTCAACGACAGAAAGAAAGAAAAAGCTACATGCGGTCAAATTACTCCTTTGCCTGTCTTGATCTGCTTGCAAGAAGAGATCAAGTGGCCAGGAGCCACATACATTGACCAAACCATCCCAGTACAGCTTCCTCAGAGCTAACTGGCCACCCCCAATGATAGTTACACAGATGATATAACACTAATGAACTGCTCATGTTTGGGTAGCAACACACTGTACAGACAAAATGCATTTAATATGAACATTTGTCCTTAAGTGTTTTCTACTCCAAGGCAACTTAGCTGGAAACACATTGGTTTGTATTATTGTGTTCTTCCTCTTTAAATATCTTTAGGAAATTTTTCACTTTTGCTATTATTCTGCCATATATTTGAGAATCAGAAGCTTTCATTATGCTACCAATTATTTTTCTTATGATAACGCTTGTTTTTCTCTAGTAGAAATGCTTTTATTCCCTATCATTTAGAAAACCAATGCCTAAACATCTGCAACAGAAAGATAATGCAACTAAATTAATAGCAGCTGGAATCCTTATACATAGCAAAGAATATTTGAGCATCTTTGCCAGAATTTCAACCCTTTTAATCTAATTGTGTATTCTTATTTCATTTGTCCCTTCAGCCTAAAGATTAAATGCTGCATTATCTTAGTCAGTCTGCTTAAGCCTTGATTGCCCTCAGATACTTTCTTTCTCTTAGCCAGGAGAGCAGAAGAGGGAATAAGCTGTGAGAAATGTGGATTTTGCTTATTCAGAGGATTACATTCGGATACAGTTTGGATCAACTGCCTCCAAGCTAGAAGGATAATATCTTTTTAAACACCACTGGCATTCATTACTAGGAGAAGATCCAAAATTGTACCTCTCCCTCTCTCCTCCTTTCCTTCCTCTCTCCTTTCTTGCAACTGGTACAGTGGGATCAGATCAATGTTTATTTTAAGGGAGTAACTGCAATTGTTCAAAGATGCCTGTGATATCCTACCCTTCCATCTCAATGTACCCTCTCATCAAGACTTGCCCAAATGCCTTCTTGGCTACAATTTTAACATGGCAGGTGGTCCACTATTTTGAGCGTGATACATATATGCCACTTCACACCTTTCTGGAATAGATGAAAGATGTATTGGAAAAGAGGGCTTTCTACTGTCCTTAAGTGGAAGAATGAACACAGATGAACAATTTTCCAGGGCCAGACATACAGCAGATAAACACTTTTTCCTTAACTTGCAAGAGTTTTAAATCCCAAGAACCCATCTTGCATCTGAACACTCAGACTATCACTGTATGAGGCTATCACCTGAGCCTCCTCTGATTGCAGGCAGTCTGCATCAGAAAGGAATCAGAAGCCATAAGACTTGTTTTTACAAACCGTACCTGGGTATATAGCCTTGGCATAAGGCTGCAGTTCACCGCACCGTGCACTTTTAAAAATGTTTATACTTGAGTGTTTTATCTGCCACTTCAATGGCCTCTTTTCCACTGAAAGCAATTAAACAAATACACATACAAGTCAAGGGAATGACAAAAAGAAAAAGGGACAAATGTTTTCCACAACATTTACAACTGCAAGATTAATCCATACTGCCTTCTATTCAAGAGATATAAGGAGAAAAGGAACTGCAGTTTGTATTTGAAGCTTTCTCGGTAAATTATCTTTTACAGGGGTATCTGTAACAGCTATATAATTACATTGTCTGTTTAATTAAGTTCCTTCTTGGCATAGCTCCTAGACTGGTAATTTTGCATCCACATTTGATGCACTAGTATGTGTTGAATCCATACATGCTGTTACAATCAGGTAGGGTTCACTGAAACACAGTAAAAAGCAGCTTGCTAATGCACTTCCCAGCTGCAGGCAGCAGTGCAAGCACATTTACTCCTTGCAGAGCAAAAGCAAACATCCATCTAAACCTGCTCCCTAGAGCTCACACAGAAATGTCTGCATGCTCAATCCCAAGCTACAAGTCCTGCCTCATCCCACACCCAGGGCGGTTCGGCACCAGCGCCCTTTGCTGCATCACATCCACTGCCCTGCACCAGCTCTCCCAGGAGCAGCAGGCAACTCTCCCTGCTATTTAACACTATTACTTTCCTCTTGGTTAAGCATCAAGCCAATAACATGCTAAATAAGCTTGGAAATCAATGCCATGATATTTTGCTATACAGTATATACAGGAGTACACAGGATCTCAAATTTCTGTTCAATAACCTGAGAATGAAACTACTGACACAGGGATACAGCAGCCAGGGTAGATAAATAAGAAAAGTAAAAACAGAGACTGCTAACACTTCCACAACACCAGCAAGATGCATCTGTAGCAGACAATAAAGATGTATACTTTTGCAGGATGCCATATCACAGATTCTCTTGGATTTTACCTATAGAAGATAGGGTTTTTTTTTTTGTTTTTGTTTTCAAGTGTACCTTGCCCTGAGAGTTGCTATTTCTAGTTTTATTTTGTTGCTATTCTCTACTAATCTAGTTTTATGGCACTTGAGTATCTGTCAAAAAATATATTTTCAGGTGTCCTGTGCTGTGGTTTGCATCTGACATAAGCAAAATCTCAAATTCAACCTGCAAAGTTTATTTTCCTTTTATTACTTAAGAATTATACAAGGGATGGGCAAGAGCAAGCTTTTTCCATCTGCATTTCTAGATTTGATTTTTCTAGATTTGCTGATAGTCCCCAAAATCTGCCAGCAAGAGCCACAGCCATAAATCACAACGGGAAGAGACAGTGCTTGTTTGAACTTTCAGGTATAGCTGAAGGGACATCAATTAGTCCCAGGAGTAATTTTTCAATCTGTGCTTGTACTCCTTTTAAAGGCAGTATAACCATACTTGATCAAGATGGATGGGGCTCTCAGAGCATGAGCAGACAGGTCTGCTTCCTTTCTTATTATTTTTATAGTAAAAGG
>NW_010580220.1:0-28507 GCF_000705375.1 Tinamus guttatus
TCTTCCAGTCTGAATCAGGAGTAGAGAGATATAATAGTTCTTTGTCTTAGTCCAAATATCGAGAAGAATGTGCTTCATATAAGGAAGGAGCTTCTAATGCAAAGAGTGAATGGAAAGGAGAATCCATACTATTCTTTCCTGTTTTTAACCTCAAGAATCTTATTAGCACAACAACATGAAGGTGTAAATAAACCATGGCTAAATGGTTCAACCCGTGTCTAATAAACATAAGCTCCAGTTTGGATGGAAGCATGTGTTGAGTGCCTTGGCTGAGAACTGGGGGAGCAGTTTGTAGTAGAGCCTTCCTCAGATAGGGACCTTGAGCCCAGGAGAGGTGGGATGGTGATGATTTTAGAGCATGTTTGCTAACAGGAATGAAAAAAAATTGAGATTTATAGGTTTCCTTGGGAAGAAGTCCCAGTGACAACACTTAAGTGGTACTGGAGAGACAGGTCAACAGTGTGGGAAGGGATGAAGTGCAGCGTATGAAGGTATAAAAACAACTTTATTATGCAGTCCCAGAGATAAAGGCACTAGGATGATGTTAGGGCTAAAACCATGAGATTAGGGTGTGGAACATGAGAGGAGAAGGTCTATCCTTTAGATCACTAAAGTGATTCATTTTTCTGCATGTAAAAATTAGCCTCATAATGCTTTATCATACGGCATTTTGGATGCATTGGTGTTTTAAGGGAGTACAGCTCTTCAGATAAGAGATGCTGTAGAAGTTCAGGGTTACTTTTTTGCCTTCCTTTAGACATGATTGGCATCTGGTGCTTAAATTGCGTGTAAAAATGCAGAAATATGTAGGTGTATTTTTATCCCTCCTCTTTTGTCTGCTGAATAGAACTGTAATTGATACCATGCAAATGATGCATTAAATTCATTTTCTTGAACACATGGATAAAATAAGCTGATATGAAAGCCACCATGTGCCATTAATTTATAGACAAATATATTTGGAGCAGGTACAAACAAAGGTGTAAAGTACTATGTTTTAACAGATTTTCATGCCATATGCATTTGCTTTTACTGTTGGAAAAAAATGATTGAACTAGATATGGTTTAAAAAAAAAGTTCAAATACTTTTCTACAAAGACCATTTAAAATTACATGAGCACTATTCTTCACAGATTTAGTACCTTCAACTATTTTAACTATTATTCTGTTTAAGTTAATGGTTTATTTGGCCTCTTAATTCCTGTTTAAGAAGGAGAGTTCAGAACAGAAAACTAAACTTTGACATTCTTTCTGATATTTATTGTGTATTTTTGGAAATGACCTAATTTTAGTAATTCACATGAAAACAGTGGTCAGATCTCGTTATTTCAAATTAAATCTGACAGCTCAGAAGTTAAAGCAGTTTAGCTTGTTTTAACAGCTACACTTCAGTGATTCTGGGTTATTAAACTCTTTGGGAAACCTTCCACACTTTATTAGAGAAAGGAAATTTATATAGTGGAAAAAAGAAAAACATATGTAATTGCCAATATACACATAGTGACTCTGGTAATAACATCAGTTTATAAATTGTTAGTATCCAGTGCATTTATGTATGCATTTGTGTAAAAGAAAGATATAGAGGCATGATGAAGTACTTTCCTCTAAAACCATCATCAAAGCAAATGTGACTATTCAGTAACTCATTTGGGGAAGTTAAATTCAATAAAGTGAATTTTTAGCAGAAGTCTCTGCTCCAGTATGCATATTCAGTTTGGGCAAGCTGGCAACTAAATTTGCATGTCAGGTTTTTTCATGACTCAGATGCCATGGTAATCCTGTGGTTGAAGATGCAGGTCTAGGGCTCTCCCAGAGACTCATCCACACCATCTCTTTGAGGACAGAGGGTATTTTTTTTCAGTAGGACACAGTGTGCCTGTCAGATTATTGACCCATTCAGTGAATAGGAGAACATCTTGCTTGCTAGGCTATCAGGTATTACATCCACTTGGGCATGGCTACAAGCCTGCTTCAATCTCAGGCTGAAATTTTTAAAAGTAGGGTATATAGTGGGAAACAGCCCACAGGCATGGTGGAGTCAGAATATAATTGGTTTTGAAACCAAAAGCCTAGGAGGCTGAAACGAGGAGGACGGAGCCTGAAATCCGATTTAGTGTTTCATTAGGCTATAGAGATGCTTACACACCACCCCTTTGGTTTGGCTGTAGCAGAGCTGAACAAGCGGTGATGAGTGTTATGAGTCAGTCATATCATTAATGGAGCTTCCCCAGCTGTCAGTTCAGTTAGTCTGTATTCCCTTGGTGTTGCTTTCACTGGGTAGACTGAAAACGGGGTGTTGATGAAAGACTGTTCAGCACTCGGATGTCTGCCTGGTGGTGTTCATTGCACTGGCTTGACTTGCTGTGGGAGGTGGTCTTGGTTTGGTGTGTGGAAGAGCTTGGAATGGGTGGAAGTCTCTGCACTCCTTCTATTAGTCCTAGGTACAGAGACATGCCCTGCTGCCATCCTGTAGCTGCCTCTTGTTTAGATTCAGATGGCACTGAACCCAAGGCAAGGAACTCAGAAATGTCTTGAAGGCCAGGCCAATAACACATGAGCTAATGTGGCCTGCTATCTTCTCTCCATATTGCTGTTTATACCTCAAGGTCAGGGTAACTCTGAATAAACAGATTGTCAAGAAAGCTTAAGGATTTCTTAGATCTGTAGCTATAAAGCAGGTTTTCAGAATTTGGACTCTTTCTTGCAACTCTTTTATGGGAGGCTCTCTTAATTTTCCATACCACATTTTTCAATAAAGACTAAAGATCAGGGCTACATGTATTACTAGTTCTCCCTCATTGGCTTTTCTTTTCATCACTGTTTATACATCCAAGAATTACTAGCAAATTCTAGCTACAGCTTGCGATCTACCATGACTTTTACATCTTTCTGAAATTACCTGAATATAATATGTCCTTCTGGATTGCTGATATAGACACTATGTGGTGCTGGATCAAGACAAACTATGTAAGGCTCATCTTTATAGAAATACTGTTTTTTGGCAGGTTCTCTATTAACAGCATGTTGAGACCCACCATCCAGTTTTTAATCCATTCAATATGTGCACAATTGATTTTAATTAAAATGTCATGTACTGCTGATTGTGTTTGTGCATTAGCAATAAAATGTGCAGCCCATAATATCTGTGTCAAAACTGTTTGCCAAGGCCTATTTTCAGTAAGATCTTGTGTCAACTGGCTAATTTAAGGCCAGCATCCCTGCCCTGAAAGATGTGCTTTGAGGGGTGGATCAAATACTTAAATGTGGAAATATATGCTAATATCGGATGGTAGAAATAAAGTAGAAACTTATTTAGCTGTGTTTTCCTCTCTGGGTAAATACTGAGGTTTTAATAGTCATGTAAATAGATACTTAGTTATTTTTTCAGAGTCAGGGGAATGATGAATACCTGCTACTTAACTGTTTAGCACAAAATTATCTGCTTGTCTTAGCTGCTTTCACTGCTCTAAATAGTGAAGACTGACTTTGAGCTAAAAGCAGCCCAGATGTGGGGACACTTTCTCTTATGCTGCCTATGCTGCTGGTGCAGTTACTTCTAAAATTAGCCCAGCTGGGTTCCCTAGAGCTGTCAACACTTTTATACAAGAAGCAAAGCATGTTCACAGGCTAAACATGTTCAGAAAACCCAAGGTCATGCTTGAGCTCTGCTGCGCGGCACCAAATGATGCTTGCTTTCTTGTTTAATCAAGATAATTTGTGGACTAAATAACAGTAATTTCCATTAAAAATCCTTCTAGAAAAGCAAAAGTGTGTGTGAGCACGTGCTTTGAAAACTTTGCTTGATTTTTTTCATCTATCCGAAATAGAATGCATTAGTGCTATTTAACTTTGCCCCTAACCGTTGAAAACAGAAAAAAAGCTGACTAGTGTTTATTTTCTAAATTTTAGTGCTAAGAGTTTTTCTTTAAGGGAAAAAGAATGAACAAAGAACAAATCTCTTTGCTGCCATGGTCAGTATGGTTTGTTTTCAGTGAAATAATGCTGTCTCAGTATTTGAAACTTTCTGTGAAGGTAGATAATGTAAGCTTGATTGCAGCAGTTTGTTGCAAGCAGTTTGTGTAGTAGTAAAGACTAAATGCTAAGGCAGAAGAGGAAAAAAGCAGTTTTAGTATACTCGCATATCAAGGGCTAGTGTTATTACACAAGATGGCTGGAAACCAACATATCTTGATGATGAGTGTGGTCTTAATATGTAGGCAGATGTTGAGAATGTAGTATAATCAAAGGGTAAATGCAGATCATTCCTGGGCCATTCCAGGATTTAGACTGGAAGGGATAAGTGGAGCAACATTTTTAATCCCTAGTTAGCAAAGGGAAAGGCTGTTGGCATGTAACTCGAATCTAAGAAATGGCACAAAGATGCCAATGGAGCATGATATCTATTGAAGAAAGGTGTTTACTCTGTAGTAAAAATCTACAAAGGACTCAAATCAATCAGGGAGGAAAAAAAAACAACAACAAAAAAGGGAGCATTTGGGAAAGTCTCTTCTATAATGGTCTATTAAAAGTGACCTATAAAAAGAGGACTAGAGAAGTCAGGATGTATATTTCTCCCATGTAAAAATGAAATAATTAAAATGATAAAGCCATGCTTTATCATAGAAATATTTCTTCAAGTCCTGCATTTGGTTAAAAAATGAAGGAGTGGACTTGTGAATTTTGTTTGGCAAATGAGAATAAATTTTCATATTTAGAAAAAAGACTTAAGATTTTCATATGCAGGACTTCTTCAAGGAGAATTTAAAAATGATGGCTTGAGTAAAGTCAACCTAGCTGGACCCATGGTGTACTTCCAGGACTACCACAGACTCTCATTAAAAGAAAAAAAGGCAAAAAAGCCATCACAGGCTTCTCAGGCTGCAGATGTATCTTTTATCACAATCGCTGTTAGTTCTCATCCTCATTTGTGTGTCCAGTACAGATTTAGACAATATCTTTACTGAGGAAGCAGCTAGCTTTTTATCCTTGTGGATAATCCCTGCATCTGATGTCTAAATCACAGTGACAAAATCTTGTGAGGAAGTCGATGTGCTAGTTACTCGTAATTTTGCATGTATATACTTTGCTCTGGGACTGGCTAACTGATCTCTACTAGCCCCAGATTGACAGAAGTGTCTTTGAAAGATGTATTTGTGAGTTTAAGTAGCTATAGGTGTATGTGCATAAAGATGCACACATGACCTCTGTATTTGTATCTCTGTATCACGTATGACCTCTGAGATCAAATAAGGAGTGTACCATTCAGAAGGATATATTCCTCTTATGGCCCTATACACCTGCATGCTAGCACATGCAATTCTGAGCCAGGAAACTGAAACTTATTCTGTTGAATTATTAGGTATACCTGAAATGTATACAGGAAAATATTTGAAATACATGTTACTTAGCTTCAAGGACAGTTTTGTTTATGAACATGAATATGCCATTAGGCTTGCAATGAGGAGAGGGGGAAAAAAAAGCCATCATATCAGCAAGTCAGTGGGAAATGCTGATGTCTTTCAGTACAGGAGCCAGTGGACTAGATAACATGAGGATATAATCAGGGCCCTATTACAGCATCATGATTATTGTGTCTTTTGTAAGACGATGGGTCTTTGCATATAATGTAGACCCTAAATTAGACTACGCTAGTGAGGATAAGATAATGGCAATTAGGAAAAAAAAAAAGGAGGTAAAGTGGTTTTGAGTGCCAAATTATCCCATTCTGATCCTGATCCAATGCCCACTGAAACAAGTGCTGAGATATCCATTGACTTCAGTAGGCACAGATTAGGCTCTAAATTCAGGGTTTTCTTTCTGTGGGTTTGTGCTGTTTCTTTCATGAGATTGTTGCCAGCATGACCTTGAGAATGACCTAAAGCAAATGTCAAATTACACTTTTAACTTCTCTTCTTCATCAGGATTTATTTTAAGGAAGTTCAGATAAGGAAATCTGAACAATCACAATGCAAGGAAAAATGTAGGAGCCACACACAGTAGTTTCCTTACCTTCACCTCTCAAAATGAGTAAGGGAAGCACACTTTTAAGAATCAAAGACACAATAAGATGTATTCCCCCAGGAGCCAGAATCTGTTGTCATTTACACAGGTATGAATCAGAGTAGTGGAAGGAGAATCAAGGCAGTTTTGCCAGGGATGAGGTAATGGTACTTCACTCACCTTTGCAGGTTGCAGGCTGGGTGATTCTCTGTTGCTTTTTCTGACCATGTTTCTTCACCAAATTTTTCACTGAGGAAAGACCTAGTTGGCTCTAGTGAGACCTTATGCAAGAGTCCAAGATATATTCCATATGGCCAATACCAGGCTTTCCAGGAATATTGAGGTAAATACTGATCTTGAGCTATTTCCCACTCCAGGCTTTTAAAGGTGGAGTGGAGTTTGCTTTCTTCCCTTGTCATCTAGAAGTTTTATGTGATGAGGAACATGGAATAGGTGAGATTGCTAAGTGGGAAACTCTGGACTCTATGTAGATTTAGTAACTAAAATGGCGACAGGGAAGCTGCATTTGAAATCTGCTGAAGAGTCTCCACAAACAGAGCAATCTCTAAAAGATTCTTCATAATGGATGTTTTCTCTCTATGTTGTCGAATGCTTAAAACTCATTTTCACTCTGTTCTCTCAAACTGAGGTTGTCAAATTGGTGCCAAGTCAGACAAGTTTATAATATTATGTACCTTGGAACCTGGTGGATGCTAATTCCACTCAATTTTACTGTGTTGCTTTGGAGAACAGTTTGTTCCAACCTGCTGCTGTTAAGTCTGTATGTGAATCAACTGTCTTAAATGTGTCGCTGGGAGAACTTAAATGAATGACTTTTTTCTCTGTTAATTCAAGGAACTCCAGGTCGGGGGTGGGATTGCAAAACCAGTTAATATTATCCTTCCTACTGGTTGACTTCTCTTCCCTATCTCAGTTGAAGAAAGATTTCTGTTTAAATTACTTGGCTTGGATCCAGGAGAGGTGGGCCCCATTTTTGTGTTTATTTCAGCCTTTCCATAAGACTTTGGAGAGGTCATTTATCTTTTCTCTGTCTTTTTTTATGCAGAATGAGGCTGGCTATAATCATCTATATTAGTAAATTACCTTTTGAATTTATTGGAGATAAGGCTTAGGAAGTATTAACAAAGCAAAATGAAAACAGCCTACTGAATAACATATTTGAGAAATCTATAGCTTTTTTTTTCTCCTGTTTAAAAGATGTACTCTGACTTGATTTTTTTAGATTTATTTTTGTCAGTCACATATGAAGCACATTTTTCATTTTAGCAGTACAGATTGATTGTATAGACTTCACTGATCAGCACCTTTAAAATGTATGTGGCCGTACAAGTCATAAAGCTTTTCCATGACTGGATAAAGTAACTTAAATTTAGGGTATGGATGTTCTAATTTTCCTAGGAAGAGTTTAAAAAAAAAAAAAATCTGTCTGGGCAATGTTCCTTATCCAAGAAAATGAGGTAGAGTTACTGGCTAAGGCTGCATGTATTTAATTTCTCTGATACAGATAGCTGTATGCCATTTCAGCTGTTAGGTTAGATATTTCTTTGGTTTATTTATAAATTTTGTAGCTCTGGTAAGGTGTTTAGATACCTATTTTTTAGTGACAGGGAGCTGTACTGGCAGGCAGAGAAGCACACCCATATTCCATGTTGTTGCTGTTATAGCTCAGCAGAACTGGATTGGGCATGGAGGGGAGGGAAGGGGAGTCTTGCAAATGAATAAAAGATAAATTCATTGATGCTATCCTCATACTAGTAATGATTAGATTAAAATGTGAATTCTAACTTGCCTAACTCCACCATGCAGGATCTACCTGTGAAGTGCTTTGCATATATTGCTATTGAAGAGGGAATTTCCAATTCTTCTAAAAGCAAGAAGGGAAAAGTCATTAGTTGAGCTTTATGGCCTCTAAGGCATAAATGGACATATTGTATGAGACAGTCACCTGTGCAGTGTTATAAGGAGTTATGTTGCAAATAATACAATACACTCAAGCTAGTCATGAATAGTTATGCCAATTCTGCTTCTGCTACAGTTTTCTGTTGTATATCCTCTAAGGTACAGAAAAATAAATCTGCCATTTTAATGAATGCTCCCAGTGAGAGAGAAAGATGAGATAGTCAAGCATAGGTCATATATAGCCCTTAGTATCAGCTGTAGCATACATGCCATTATATCATAATACCATTTTATCCCTCATGATCTTTGATCAGTGCTAATGATCAAAGTTTGCGTAGCAGCCAAAAGAATCATGAGACAGTAGATATTTATAGCTTATGGCCAATTCTGATTACTCTATTGCAGCTTTCCCAGTGTTCTCTAGTTTGATTGATGTCATTGGCATGCTTCAGCATTCAGAATATATCAAATAAATTTGCTATGCTTTGAACATGAAAGGGGAGTAAAACACTGATAATTTAAGAAACCAGAAAAGTGGGGGAGATATGAGATACACATTGCTGCATGTCCTTTGGCAAGTAACGCTGCGTGGAGCTTGGCAGTACATTGCATGCATGCAAATTGCTGAGCTTTTGCTTTAATGCAAGGGTTTACTTCCCCTGTAAGAGTGTTGCTACTCAAAGGCATTGATAAATGAAATCAGAAGTGCATATACTGCAATGGAGAGGAGGACAGGAGGAAGACACAGCTGTGTGGGGTGACTGCTTTACAAGCAGAAGCCTTTCAGTTCTGTCAATCAGATGATGTGAAAGGCCCAAATCCAAACACATCAGCTTCCCACCCACTTTGATTCTGATCCTAATAGTGTGCCAGTCACGGATGGAAATGCATTGCGAAGTGAGAGTAGTCCATTTTCTTCCTTTCTTTTCTGAGAACCTGTATTTATCAGATTTAACTAGTTAATCACAATTCAGCCGGCCCTCTCCTGTGTGTCATGAGGAATCTAACCACAGAGGTGACAACTCTTGAGAGTGAGCAAGCAAAACAATCCATAGCATCTTGTAGAACGCATCTTGCAAGGTTCTGAGAATCCTGCAAAGAGTTAAACACCAACTTGTTTCAAAATGAGTGTGGCTGGGAAAATTATATATACATTTTCCTCCTTGAAATGATATTTGGTTGAGACCTGCAAAGCTGTGCTGAGGATATGTGGCTAGCATATTGATCCTAGTGAAAGCGCATGTAATGATGGCCTCGCACTGAATTTGTGACTCAGGTTTTAGGAGATGTGTGCTGTGTTCCTAAGCACCACAGGCTTTGTGCTTGTCAGCACGCTGGTACTATGAAGGCCAGGGTTGCCTGCAAGCCTCACCTGTGATTTCTCTGCCTGTGAGTCTGCAAGGACGGGTGGAAAATGCCTTGGAGCTTAGGCAGGACCTTATCTGCCCAAACAGCAGCCGTGTTAGCCCATGGAAATTACCTGTAAAGATGCCCAGGTGGACCCACCATAAAGGGAGGTGAACTTTGCTCTGCTCATGGTTATGCCAGAAGATGCTCTGTCAAAGCAGTTTAATTTCTATGGTTTTAGGCCGTTTAGTCTTTCATGGTATAAGCTTCTCATTTTAAAAATGTGCATTACCAAACGTTTCATTGTCTGTCGTGTCTCTGTAAGCTCTTTCAGACATCTGAATATGCCTAGTTCTGGCCCCAAGGGTTTTGAATCCAAACACTATAGCAAGGAGAAATGCTCCCTCCTGCTGTATACGGCACTGCCCCAGTTTTGCAGCAAGTACATATTTTTTTGTTTTCTTACTGACTGGCAAATGCAAGCATTCTTTAGGATAATAAAGAAATGGGCAGCACACTTGGATGATCTCTCTGCTTTTCTTTTTTCTTTCAAAAAAGCAATTTTCATGGCAGTGGGTATGATAACAATAGAGTTAAGCTATGTCATTAATTTCCATAGATGGTAGATGGAGACTGTTAAATTCGAGGCACCTGAGTGGATCATCAAACTCTTCTACCACATAATGGCTCTAAATAATCATATTCATCATAATTAGTACTGTTAATAATGTTAAAAATAAACACTTGTACCTCAGATCATTAGTAATAGTAATCTTGTCATCTTCCATGAAAATTACTAGACCCAGTTATTTTTCACAGTGGGATGCAGATATATCAGAGATATATAATTAAAATATTAATTACATATTTGATAGAGCTTCAACTATCATTATTATATTAGGATTGTTCTCATTATTACACTTTCAATATGTTACCTTGTATATATTATACTTAATAAAGTGTTAAAGATTGGCTGTAGGTTTCTGGGATCAATATATGCTAGAAAGAAAAATGTATATGAATCCAAAAATGGTGCAGAAAGGGGATTCAAAGGCTGGTTAAATGAATTTCTGTCATTCAATCCTGTACTAAGAGGTGATGCAAAGCTGACACAAAGCTAATCCTAGTCATAAATCCCCAAAATAGAATTTAAGTGATACTTAGGTGATATTTAATGGTTATTTTTACCTGAGCAGATTAGATGAAAAGAGCAATAGTTAGCTGGATAGGAGAGACAAACACTAGAAACAATGTGTGGCAAAGGTGTGGGGTTTTTCTTCTCTCTATTTTTTTTTTTTTTTTTTCCCCCTCTGGATGTAGGAATTTTCCATTAACTGAAATGGGAGATATTTTAAAGTAAATTGGGTTGTTAATTCTCTGTTTAGGCCTTACTTGCCAGGAATGGAATTTTGCAGGGTTAAATTTGTTAACATTATTTGAGATATATATATTTCTTTAGTAAACTAATATTTCAGATTGTCTCAGATAAGGAGATACTTACACTGAAAGCCACCTGAAAGGTAAAAGTTTTAGAAGGAAAGGAGAGATTCCAGTATGGATATTATGCTTTCTATTCCCATTGACTTATCAGCCTTCAGTGGATTTCTTGATAACTTTCAGGAATGGAAAATCTCTGGAGCTGCAATCTTCATTGCCTTCTTTTTCACTATGAGAAAAAAACAAAACACGTTTTCATATTTATAAAATATCTTTGTAAACTTTTTCAGTATTCTTTTTACTCTTGCCTTAAAATGCTATTTATAGTAGCTTCCAAAATTGCAAGCAATAGTTTTAAAACAATCCCCCACTCCTTTTTTCAGTATTTTCTGAAGGGCCTTTTGTGTACACTTATCCCTCATGGGGATAAGCCTCATGGAAGAGTAACTCAAATTATTTCTGGTAAAGAAGGGGGCAGATATTCTTCTGAATGTAAAACTGGGTTGGATGTCAAAAAAAAAATGCTTGAACAAAGAATTCTCTACAGTTCCTACTACTGTTTAGAAACTTGTTCCACCAACACAGTGTGAAAGGTGTGAAGGTATCATGTGCATAGCAACAGCTGCTGGCTGTAAAAACAGGTATTTCAATTTTCTTGCTTCCTAAATTAGAATTAAAGGAAAAACAAAGATTCTTCCTTTGCCTTTGAGTGTGTCTGTGTGTGTGTGTGTATATAACACTGCTCCTACTCTTGTAACATCAATTCCAGGATAAACTCCAAGTATCTGGTGACTGAGCACAAATTGGGAGAATGCGGTTTCATTTTAATGGTGCTGCAAAGCACTGAAGTCCAAGTGTTCTCTTTGGACATTTGGTCATTTCAACAGCCAGCTGTCCCTGAGTGCCTGTTGCTCCTTCATAGAGGTCACTATGGTGGAACTCATATTCCTCCTTCTCCTGGATACAGATCTCCTTCTCAAGTCTGGTCTTGTCTAAGGTGCATCTTTGCAGAGGCTTTGCCACCTGGAAAGTAATTTGTTTTTGGAAGTAGGCAGCAATAATAAAACCTTATCATCTGCTTCACACAAGATATTATGAGTGTGGCTGTAAATAAAACCTTATCACCTGCTTTAAAAGAGATAGCATAAGCAGTGGTCGCACTAGGATTTCTTTTTTGGTTTAACACCCTTTTCTGGCTTTATTTAGTGAGATAGCCCAGGTTCCTTCTCCCACACACCATTGATATTTTACAAGGTTTAGGAGACAGAATCCAAAGCATCCTATTGAAGAAGTTTAGAGTATGCCTTTTAAGTAGTGAGATACATGTGCTCCTGTAAACCATTAACTAAAGATCGTCAATGTAAGATAGTGAGGACAGTCAATATAAGTGCGAGTGCTTGACTGGCCAGAAAGTAATGCAATTCTTTCAACACCCTGGGAAAAGCACTTCATTAATGAACACTGCCAAAATGCTCCTTTGGATGTTGTTTCTATGCCATAGAACTCTCAGGTGAAAATGATTTGTGAATATTTTCAGTGTTGTTACTGAGGCTTTTATGACTTCTATGTTTATCTGAAGCTACTAGAGTATGACATCCAATGGAAGGGTTTTCAAAGTTTGACATGAACAAGGTGTTTGTCATCAAATGGAATTTCCCTTGTAGAAATGAGTTTCTTTTTCTGAGTAAGTTAAACATAATCTTTTCCAGATTTTAGAACTGGTGTGACTGAAAGCCTGGACTTCTGAGGAGGATGATGAACCTAATAAAACCTCTATGAAAAATTCAACTGTCTTCATTAGATCCTCCTTGTCAGTAAGGCTTATTATAGCCACTTACTTGGGATTAGCACAGAGCAGGTTATTAAACTAGTTACACTTAGATTAATTTTGCTGGAATTCTTGTTAGAATGTATGAGGGGAAAAAACTCAGACGATTCTATATGTAGATGATTTTTTTCTTAAAAATTGGCTTGGTTCCATATATTTTTAGTAGTGTCTAAAATTTAATTTGTAACTATAAAATTAACTGTAAAGATTATTATATCTTCCCTGGAGGAAAAAAAGAGAAGCTTCAATGTACTGCATAAAAGCCTTTTGATACTCTGAGGTACAGCCTTAATACAGGAGTTTATTTGGATCATTTATTGACTCCTCACAAATGGTATTGTGGTAATATGTAAGAATACCAACAGCGTATATTAAAACATCTTTATAATCAGAATAATAATAGAGTGCCTGTAGATATGAGAATCCAAAGTTTTCCCAATGCTTTAATAAGTACTGAGCTACCGTTACAATTCCTGAATTATTCAGAGCTGTAATTTGGAGTCGCAGGGTTTTAGTATGCTGTAGATGTAGTATTAAGGCTTCCAGGGTCATGATAGATATTAAAAATTGTTATGGAGGGATCTAGACTGCTAATCACACAATGGCAGAGATGTTGTGTAGTGCCCTGGAATTACAAATAATTTAACAGCATCCAGCTAATGCTAAGTCCTCTCTCTCCTTCCCCAAAACACAGGACGTTCAGCAATGCTGCTGTGAGAATAAAGGGGTGCAAAATGTTGTCAAGTGTATGTCTCAAGAATCCTATAAGCAATGGGAAAAGAGAAGCAGACTGTATGTGGGGAAAAGCCTCTTCATGGACTAGAATGATAGTAGCTAGTAGCTAACCACTACACTGAAGTTATAATTATAATTTTGTCACAAGAGTAGAGAAGTCAAGGTTTCCCAAGGAAAAAAGAATCTATTTACAGAAAAATATTATGCTTTTCATTTGATAGAGAAAGTAATTATTGCAAAGGGACCCATGGAAGATCTTGAAGACAGTCACCCTCCTTTTAATAAGTGCTTGTGGCAGCTAAGTGGGGATCAGGAGTATTCTTTATCAGGTTTGCATTCAAGTAGTACTAAATATATGCAGGTAGGAATTAAATAGTATCTGAGTTTAATTAAAATTATAAAAAAAAGAGAGGGGAGAAGAATGGTTGGTAGACTGCTCGACTGCATTTTAACCAGTAACCTCAGACCCTAATTAGAAATGCTTTTCATATCTCCTCCATGCAAGGGCTTAATCTGACGTGAGTCTGTGAGCGAGGGCTTGGGGGACCAGTGTTAATTCTGCATTCGATCTTGGTTTGTATGGAGGCAGGCAATGCTGATTGACCGCGTTGCAGCACAGATCCCATGACCTTGCTGGGATTTTCATGTGAGGTGTTAATTGAGAGGGTGGGTTAATCTTTGAGCATCATTGTCCCCAAGCCGAGGACAAAGTTTGTGCTCTCTGTTTCCTTACTCGACAGTATATTTGATCTTTACCTCCTCCCCTCTATGACAGTTTAGCAAGCCTGCATAAAATTCTCTCTTGATAAATTTATTGGTGGAGGATTATCTCTTGCTGTTTTGTTTGATTTTATGGTCTTGTTTTTGGAAAAGGAGTGGTTAACTGGAATTAAACACAAAATATCCTTCTTGTCCTCCTCACACAGGCCACTCCAATGAGACTATCATACAGGGTGGGGGCAGTGACGTATTGAGATTAATTATACTACAGAGAACTAAAAAGCATAAAGCAAACTATGAAGCATAATTTCAAAGTTATTCCATCTGAGTGCTGGGAAAATATATAAGCTCTTTTTATTGCTCCTGAGTGGAAAGCCTAAAATAATTACAAAAACAAAGAGATATTACTGGGAACAGAAGTTTTATAATAACCTACAGTTTAGAGTTTTTGTAGCAGAGTTGTGTAAGGTAAGAAAAGACAGACCTTTACTTTTGCTTTTTTATAAATAATGAATGGCTTTTTTCTTCGTGTGCTGTTGTGCAGGCCTGTCATTTCCAGTGTAAGGAGTAAATTTTTACTCCAGGCAGGATTAATGTGTACTGGCTGACCTTAAATATGACTCCCAAGTGAGCAGGATGGTAGTTAAAAGAAGCAGAAGTAATGGAGCTCACACAGGAAATGCTGTGAAACAGCAGTGATAAAAAAGCACAAATGATAGCTGTCCTTGACATGCAAAGAATTTCTGTTACTTGTTTTATTGCACCAGCTGTAGATTGGTTTAATTACAATGCTTCAAAATGGAAACCATTTCTGGAGTAATTCTGAAAAGCACTGGCAACTGGCAAATATGCAGTATTGATAGCTCTCCCGGATCCGCTGCTCGCGGTGCAGAGGGAAGGAAAACGCTCCTGCTTGCAGCCTGCTGGTGATCATGCCCTGGGAGATCAGGTGGCCTTGGATTATTCAGGAGCGTGTCCACATTGGGGTGCACCTGGAGGGCTGTGGAATACGTCCAGTGACGAAGGGACGCATTGATTTTTACATGCCACATTTGGCACTTATATGACCCTTACGAAGTTTTTTCCAACCACATAGTGCTTGTACCTATACCAGAATTATCCCAGACAAGTCCTGGGGAGAGGAGACACATTCCTATGTGCTGGCATGGGGAAAAATGTTCCCTTGATGCCACTTGGTTGTGATTTAGCACAACTAGACCTCATAATTTAAGAGTTTTTCTGAGTAGTTCTGTGGCAAAATTACAATCTTTATGAAATTGTCCTTTATAGGAATGTTGGGAGAAAAGATTTTTGCAGGAAAGTGTAAGAATATTGATAGAAACCCAGTGGGAGCTGGGAGATGGTGGCATTCACTTCAGCATCTCCATCTTGCTCCAAAGCAAAGCACTGGAGCCCAGTTTGCCCTGAGCTTGGGATTCAGGGAGAACCAGGAGCTGGGAGAGCTGGTGCCTTTTGCTGGTAACTTCTCAAGATGCTTTGGCTCTCCAAGATCCTGGCATTGCCCCTACCATGCTAATGCTATTGTAAAATCCACCCACGTATTATCTGTAATTGTTGACCACTATCTTAAGCCACCCAACAGCCTTTGAGAAAAATTAATTTTGGAGTTGTGAAAGAGAAATTTTATTTCACAAAGTATTTGGAGAGTTCGGAATCTGGCTTCTGTTCATACTGGAATGAAATGTGACATTTTCAAATTCTTGGCAGAGGAAAATTCTCAAAAAAGCTGCTTTTCAGATTCATCAAAATGGTTCATTTTGGTTTGGACGTACTTGACTTCATAATCTACCAGGAAAAATTTAAATAGGAATCATTTCAAATTGAAAAAACAAAGGTCAAAACAAATCCTCCCCCACCATCACCAAAATAAAAAACAAAACTTTGATGTATGATGTAATTCATAAATTCACAATCTCATTTTAGCTTATGAATCCACATTTTCTAATTCCAGCTGGGTCTAATGATAATTTTTTTTCTTACAAAGACTCCTAGATTATTCCTCAGTTATATCTGAAGAGACCACCAAAATAAAGCTGGATGCTTGGGATCTTTACTGATATTCAGGATTTGATTGATTTCAGCAAAATGTATATTTATGATCTGAATGTTTGGCATTAGAGGTGTAGATTACTTGTGTATTTTAGGAGCATAAAAGCAAAATATATAGGATACAGAAATGCTTTCTGCTCTTTGTTTATTGTAAAGAGTTATTAAAAGGATATCCTTAATGATTATCATGATAATACTAGTTTTTTAAAGATTTTACAATAGCAAGAGGTATGTTTAACACAACGAATAACTTCTGTCTAAACATAATTGTGTAATTTACAATAATTTTGGTCTAGATGTGAAATATATAAGCAGAGTTTTCCTAAGTAGTTTGGCCAAACTGAGATTTTTAATGACTTAACGAAGTTTTTCTAAGTAAGACTTGAAGCTTGTGTCGTCTTTCATTCAGAAAAAGGATAATTTCCTAGATGTAGTTTTCTGCCCCTCACTAAAAAACGCTCCATCTATGCTTTGGGGTAATTAGACATGTTTTTGAAGTTGATAGAATGGCGAATGATGACATCTAGGCATGCAGTGTGAGATTTTCCTTTTTCAAGCTGCAAAGTGATGAATGGAAGGAACCAGCAGCTGGATGCTGCGTGAGCAAGTGCAGCCAGGTCCAGGCAAATCAGCCAGCCTGCAAGGCCTTGCAGCCAGAGGTGGAAGAGTGAAAACACGGGCTAGACATGACACCAGAGGAGGGAGAGGTGCTTGATTCACCAGGTTCTACGTAGCTGCCAGGGCTCTGGTGTATCCTTCTGGGTGGAGGAAGTATTGTCCTTTGTAGCTGATGGAATCAAACGATAGTGACCTGCAGCTTGTAGGGTTTACTGTGGATGCTGTATATCTCTAAGAGCCTCTGCATTTGGCCCTTCATATATTCAAAGATAACAGAGGGGTACTCATCAGTATGTTCTTTACAGGCTTATTCCTAACTGCATAGTAGGTAACTATGGAACGATCCCCTTTATCATTTTTGACAAAATGCAAAGTGACTTGTGTAGCGGATGAATTACCCATTTCAGCTTTGGGGCATTAGGCCATAGTGGTTTTATGGAGCTTGTTTGTTGTTGCTCATCATTACTCTGTTTATTTTTTCCTTTTCTTCTCCCCCTCTTCTCCCCTTCAATTTCAATAATTCTATATTTATAGAAACCATTTTACCTCACTAAATGTTCTAAATGATCTTACCAGGCTGGAGTTAAAATATATCTGGCCCAGCATAGGAAAGCTTGCTTACTATATTTTCCATCTGGGTGATGTATTTGTCTGCAAGTAATAACAAAAGGCTTCATTAGAGAGCTAATCAACTCCCTCACCTCTGAGACCTAAAGTAATCATGTATTTCAGATGCACATCTATAAGAACGAGCCTGGTAAGAGTATAGAAAGCTGACTTTAAGTGAAGCTGGTCAAAGCAGGCAGGTACTGTGGCTATCTCCATCCCGTATGGGGTTTGCTACTTAATTCTGAGTCCCTCTTTCAGTAAAGTTTCTACTTAGGCTCCCTGTGGCAAAAAGGTTTCGGAAGCTGGATAAACAGAGCGTGAGCCTGCACGAAAGGGATTAAGGAAGAGAGCCAAGAGTGGAAGGGAAAATGAGGATATGACAGAGGCCATAGTGAGTTCAAACAAAATTTGGCCTGCAGAAGGCTGCAGAAATCCCACTGGTGACAGGTGCCATCTTGTGGGTCATCCTGCCACTCTGCCTCCTGCCACTTTTTATAACAAGAGCAGATAAAGGAGGGCTGGCTTCTTAGAGGCTTAGGATGGGGAAAGTAATTCAAAGAGATGTGAACATGGTTGGCTTCAGGCTTTGCATGATACTGTAAACATCAATACTTTGCTTGTCGGCGCTCTATGCTATTTAAGAACGTTAAAGTCGGCTATAAATAGAGATGAGGCGCGTGTCTAGAAACATGTAATCATAAATAGTATGAATGATAATCAAATTATTTTTACTTTATAGTAATGCAAATAAAATATTCATGCATCATATAGACCCAGGAAAGGTTACAGCCTGCAAACTGTGCTAATTAAAATATTATAGCACCAAGGAGTATATATGAGTTACTAATGTCCATATTTTTCTTCTTTCCTTTAAGATCTTATCTTTAATGACTACATAAAAATGCAGTGGTTAGCTGGGACTTGAGCACAATGCTTTTTCAGGAATGTGTTTTGAAGGGTAGTGCAAAATTAATCACAGCAACTAGTGAGTCAAAATCTACTATATTGTGATAACATATATGTAATTTTTAAAGGAAATGACTAATACTATAGGAATGAGTCTGAATTCCATGGTTCACAGGAATTCCAAGGTTTCACAATCAAAATCTTTCAAACAGTACTTATGTCAAACAGTATGGCACATTTTGGTATCGCTTTACACCAAATCTGATTTCTCAAGAGTAATAATTCACACATTACTTTTAAGTAAATACAGTAAATGTAGTTAGACTTGGTTTCCTTTCCTCATGTTTGTATTCATGTCCAAAATATGTTGCCCTTTTGTAAACATTTGTGAAATCAAATCGCATGAGCGGCTCGGATGTAAACCCAGCTTTAAGTTGACGCATGCAAAAATGTTAACTATGTGGTATGGCAAAAGTCGAAGCTGGAGCACGGGCCTGTGTGGTTAGAAACGGTGTCACTGGTGAGTGCCAGTCGCACCGAGGTGAAGCTCTGTGCAAGATTTGGGAGTAGAAGGGTATCCCTGGAACATGTCAAGTAAATTTGCCTGATTAATGCACTCGGAAAGCGCTGTGATCCCTCGCAACGCTGCACCGTGAGGAGGAAGATGGAGATCACAGCTCTGTTGTGTGGCCCAAGTGGTTGCTGACCCCAGCCCACGTGCAGGGCTGGGCAGTGACAGGACCGAGCCTGCGGCTCTGTCGTGCGGCCCAATTTGGGGTGATGGAAAGTGAGCTCAGGCTTCGTATGATCTAGTATGAACTTAGGACGAGGCATAAACATGCATGAAGCTTCCTGAACCCCTGTCAATATGTGCTAAAAAGAAACACAGGGGAAATGCTGAAGGGCGGTGGCGGGGCGGGGGAGAAGCTTCTCTTTTCTGAAGCATATTTTGGTTATTCACGGCCTTAAAAAAAAATCATTTGTTGTAAAACTTCTGGACAGTTAATTATGATGTTTTAATGGGAAAAGCTTGAATTCTTTTCCAGCGTTATGAAAACAA
The DNA here is from genome assembly GCF_000705375.1 of Tinamus guttatus. Next base: position 19,251 of record NW_010580220.1, read on the forward strand.
ATTAATGTTAAATATGACATTTTCCTGTGGATTTATGATGCTTCCCCGGCCCCTCCCATGCACAAAAGGGGGTTTTAACAGTGGGGAAAAGAGCGATGCTGTGTGTATGTGTGTGCGGGGGGTGAGGGCTGAGCTTTGTGCTCTCATCCCAAGGTTTTATCCAGGCTCCAACCATCTGGCTCGGGGCTGGGCGCGAGGCCGCGGGCGAAACCCCCGGATCGGGGCGGCGGGGGCCGCGCGCGCCCGTGCCGATTGCCGGGCCCCCTCGGCGGCCCTGCCGCCTGGGCGGGAGGCCGGCCCTGAAAAGCATACCAGGCATTTTTAAACACAACCCTGACATTTCCTCCGCGTTTCCATCGCGAAGGCTTTCCCCTCCTCCTCCTCCTCGTCCCCTACCCCCCTCTTTCAATCTAATACGGCACCCGCTCCCTCCTGCCTGGTGCAAAGGAGGAGGAAGAGGGAGGGGGGAAAGTTGGCAATTTAATTCAAACAAAAGAAGCTTGAAATCTATAAGCACAGCAACTCGGAGGCTTCTGGCAAATAGAATTCTAATTAGTATGCTGCTATTTTTCTTTTAGACAGATGAGGGATGCCCCCTATTGACTCTAGCAGGCAGGCTGGTTAAAAAAAAAAAAAAAAAAAAAAAAAAAAGAGGGAGGGGGGCAGGTGGGGGCTAGCCAGCAAACACTGCAGATTGCAAATTATATCGCAAACCCTGCCAAGTCCCAGCTCTTGGCATCAGATTTTTAATGACACCCTGGAAAAAAAGAGAGGGGGGGAGAGAAAAAAGCAGCCCTCAGTGAAGGGATAAAAATGAGGGGTTTTACACTGTGATAAGTCTTTGCTTAAAACCCAAATGGCCAAGCACACATTAGGGTTTTAAAATATTCATAGATAGAAGTGAAAATGAGGATATGAGGATGTACATTTGTTGCTTGGTCAATTGACAACTCATTCTGCATATTAATAAAAGGGATGATCTAATTTTAAAGGGACAGTCTGTCTTTTTTAACCATGACTTTTTGAGTATTATGAAGCTGAGGGCAAAACATCACAGAGGAGGCCAGCGATGACACAGAATGTTGTTTTCTTTTGATGTAGACCTGGTACTAACTACTACTTTGCTCAGGAATTCTGGGGTCTCTAAAAATACGATACCCTTCTTGTATAGTCTCTCTGATGTATGGCTGCTGAACACTTTGATTTTTTTCATGCGCGTGCTCTCTCTCTTTTTTTTTTTCTTTTTTTTTTTTTTTTGCAGTGCATGAGGCCCTTCACAGTTGTAGGATTTTATCCACAAACAGTCAGACCATCACAGAGATGGAAGCCATTTCTTTTAATAATTAGGCCACCTTCTGTTCCAGAGAACTGCTTTTGGCATGCCTACCTCGAAATAATCCTTTTTTTTTTTTTTAAACATCGCAGCGTATCTCTCTTCGCCCCTCAATGCTATACAATAATTATTCATTACAGCGTGAGTTCCTATTAATATTACATACATTCCATACACTACGTTATTTCAACTAATGGAAATCTCTTTGACCAAAGCTTTAAAAAATAAGCCCAAAGCCATGAATCCCTAGTATTTCTACGCAAGATCCACTTGGAGGTCAAATTTAAGACCTCTCTTGATTTTTTTTAACACCTGGAGATCGTAGGCACAATTAGTGCCATGAATGTGTCTGCCCTGAGTCATGGGTAGACAGTTAAACACCAAAGGATCTGGGTCTGCTGATAATTAAAAACACAAAATGGAGCTCAAAACTATCCGCCTTTACAAACCCGGAGGTGCTACAAAGGGAAACGGTGTCGATAGCAGCCTCGAGTCACAGTTAATATTAGTTATCTTTAAATACCTACCCATATAAGAATGAAGCATGCGCTGCCATCGTGCCATTGGCAGCTGCAGCAGTCGGTCGCATCCTTTCGGCTGCCTACCTGCGGACGCGAGCCTTACGTGACCGCTTGCTCTACCTGTCAGTCGGCTCCTCGTATTGTTGCTTTTCTCAACCCAGTTTGACAGAAGGCCAGAAATGTCAGCGATAATTAAGTTCTTGTAAGTTTTGTGTGACTCCGTGGAGGAGAGAAACCCAAATTAGTGCCCCCATGGAGGGAGAGGCAGGAGGAAGGCAACCCTTGTGCGCTCGCCTTGGAAACAGCTGGCTGGCTACAGCGTCTTCCTTGGCCTGAATAGAGCGTCTGCTGGGGAGAGATGAGGAGCAAGGGCTAAAGGACAGAAATCTGTAGGAAATCAGGCTCGCAGAATAATTTAGATGCGTTTTTTTGATGAAGAATAGCTACCTTATATTTTCTGACATCCAGCTTTTTTTTTTCGAGCAGCAATTGTGCTGGTTTTACAAGGAAAAAAATGATGAAGTTATTAACAGTGTGCTAATCATAATTAAAAATAAGGATTATTATCCCTATAACAAGATTATGATGTTACTGAATGTGCATTAAAAGTTTATAACTAAAATCACAAAGCTATTAAGTTTCCAGTGTTGTGCAGAGTTTTATTATGTGGCGCCTACTAAAACTGGAGAGAATTGATGTGATTTTTGAAAACAGAGCCTAGCGTATAGTGCGAGTGATGCAAATAACTTTAGTGTTAGTTTGACTTTGCGTTCTTCTGTTGAATTGATTTTGAAGAATAGGAACTGAAGTGCAAGGTATAATAAGGAAAAAGTGCAGCAGGACAGAGATGAAGAATAGCTACCTTATATTTTCTGACATCCAGCTTTTTTTTTTCGAGCAGCAATTGTGCTGGTTTTACAAGGAAAAAAATGATGAAGTTATTAACAGTGTGCTAATCATAATTAAAAATAAGGATTATTATCCCTATAACAAGATTATGATGTTACTGAATGTGCATTAAAAGTTTATAACTAAAATCACAAAGCTATTAAGTTTCCAGTGTTGTGCAGAGTTTTATTATGTGGCGCCTACTAAAACTGGAGAGAATTGATGTGATTTTTGAAAACAGAGCCTAGCGTATAGTGCGAGTGATGCAAATAACCTTAGTGTTAGTTTGACTTTACCTGCGTTCTTCTGTTGAATTGATTTTGAAGAATAGGAACTGAAGTGCAAGGTATAATAAGGAAAAAGTGCAGCAGGACAGACCAGGAGGGCATTTCTCAGCACCTTGATGAATTAGTCTTGGAGCTTCTGCTTGGGTTTGTGCAGAAGACAAGTGCCTAAATAGTAACACTGCATTTATTCCTGGAAGGGAGAATAAAATTAGCCTATAAAGCTCTCACTGATTTATCAGGAACTTTCCAAAGTGACCTCTTGGCAGGGACTGACTGCAATACCTCTCTGCTAGTTGTGGCTGTAAGTCAATGGGAACCATTATTGATGTTACAACAGTGTATGGTATAATCTATATAGGGACACATATAATCTAAGCAACTAGATCTAAAGTAAAATATGCCAGGGTCTGATCTACTTGGAATGCCATTGATTTCAAGGGGCATTAGGATCAAATTCTTCATGCACTACTTAAATGAATATTTTGTTTATGTGACTGTTTGAGAAGGAAGCTTGAGAGACTTTGCAAAATTTTAACCTGTTTTTGGCATGACATTGATATATACAGAAACATCCAAATCTTGTTAGAAAAATGATTGAGTTCTTAGCTTGATTATACTCATGCTGAGTACCACAAATTTGGCATACTTAAAGTTAAGGAGAAAAAGTTTAAAAAATCTTCTAAACTTCATTCCAACATTAACTGTACATATCTTCACTTAGAGTTATACAGATAAGGCATTAAGCTCAAGTGTAAACTTGGATTGTGTTTTTTTTAGTAAATAATAAAAAAATGAAAAGAAGGAAAAGTTGCAGTGACTGTGTAACCTATTCTCTATTTAATGCTGGAGGAAAGGAAATGCTAAAGTTTGAAGACCTTAGTGAAGCTGCAGGTGAAAGTACCAAATACTGCTCTCAAATACAGCTGTAGGAAGAGCCGATGCCCTATCAATTAGTAGAATTTGCAATTCTGTCTTTTGGTAAATGTTTTCAGTGGAAAATAATTTTTTTCCTCCTTTTCTCATAGACCAGTTATATTCAGTTTGCAGGTGAAGGAAGATAGGAAGATGACAAGTAATTTTAGCAACTAGTGGTTTAAAAAGAGTTCAAATGACCACTAAAGTCATATTAACTTGTCAAATTGACCAGCAATTTTTCTGGCATTGAAACAGTGGAAGGAATGGCTGGAGACAATAAAATTGTTTCAATTATACTACATTAGGCATCTTTACAAAGAGGTGAAAATGCAGAAAGTAGAGGGAATAGTCTAGGAGAGGTACTGAGCAATGACAAGATTTTCACCAGGGCTCACTCCAGTGATCTCCCTTAGAGATAAATTTTAAAAGAAGCTTCTACTACACAGTAGTATAATTTTTCATTTAAAAAAAAATAGAGCACCAAAGACTTAATTGTAGACTAGATTACCATGACTAGCCTTTAATGTGGGCCAAAATAAATGATAGTGCTGTTTGCAAGTCATTGGACTTGGCGTTTTCTAGGGTTTCTCACTGGGGAGGCAAGTTTTGCTCCCAACATATACTGGTTTTAGAACTTCAACAGGCAGCAAGTTTGAGAAGTGGAGATGTGGCTTCTTGTCTCAGCTGCATATAGTCAACATCTGCTGCCCTCCAGGAGCCTGAGCAAGTTACTCCTCCAGTTCTTACTATATAATGCAGGGGTTGGTGGATGTCCATGCTTCTTCCTTTATGTTCATATGATACCATGGAATGATCAGGACCAACTTTGTTAGCTGAGTTGCTTTAGTGAAGTAGAACTGCATTAAATTTATAGCTAAAATTATCCGCAGGAGAAATGAGTTGTCTACTTGTGAAGGTGTTCCAGGAGATGACACACTGTAAGGCAGAACAGAGCTGCATTTTTAAAGAAATATCCTACTCAAAACCTGCTGTGATATTTCCCTCAAATTAGAAAAGAGTAATTGCAAGGGGAAGACGAGTTACAGGGAATGGGCAGAGAAAGGTATGGCAGGGAGAGGGCAGAGCAGAAGGGTGGAATAGGGGTCATTCTCATGAAAATTGTACACTTACAAAAATTGTCCCACTGATTTCATCAAAAGAGATGGTTTTATTCAAGGTGATGAATTCAGTCCTAAATGTGAGTGGAGAATATATGGAATGACCTGCTACTATCCTGTTCGCCGAAAGCATTTCTATAGTTTGCGGGCGGTGGGCATAATCTTGGTGGCAATAGGCATGAAGGGAGGGATCGTGACTTGTAAGGGTCGATGTATCCAGTGCTAAAGGGGTGAAACCACCCCTTTTTTGTATAGCGGGATGAATGATGTTATAGAAAAACGCGTGCGGGAGCTCTGTGCCTTGCAAGCTGAATGCCTAAAGCAAAGCTCCACAGAGGAGCAATACGGGAATCAACTCATGTGCCTAGTAAAATGGTGCTTAAATAAAACCCCCGAATTGACTCTTGAATATTTGTTAGCTTAAAACTAGAAGAAAAGTGTTTTTTCTTTGTTTGTCTGTTCCAGTATAGGTCGCTTTTTTACATTATATTCACTTAGTGGAATATGTTAGATGAGTATCATGGAAAAAGTTGTAATTGGAGAAAGTGAACATGAAATACATATTTTTAGCAGATAAAAATGTTATGAGTATCTATAAACAAGCAGCAGAGGGTTTGATATAGTTAAAAATGGCCACTTATGACCTTGCTTGGCTTCAGCTTGATTTTTCACTTACTTGAAACAACATTGCTTTTTATATGCCAGGCTATATATTTTACTCAGTGAAGTATTTGCTTTGTTTAAAAAATATAAATGTGTAGCCTGCCTCTCCATTTTACTTTTTTTAAAAAAACACATTCCAGTCAGTATGTTCCTCTTCTGCAACCAATAAATCCAGCAGTAAATTATGCATGATTTACACACAGATTTATATTTATGCTTACAAATGTCAGTATAATTTTACAGTCAGGACACAGTACATATACTCTGCTGTAAGTACTAGCTTGGTATAGTAAACTCAAAAGAGCACGTTGGGGGTTAGCAGTTAGAGCTGCAAGTGAAAATCAAGAAACAGCAGTCGTACTGCTTTTGTCTTCAGCATGCTCTTCAAGATGTGAGATGCTCCAGTGGGTGGGAGACCTATGCACCACCCCCCCAATTCTGGGGATAACCCTGGCAGATAGGCTTTACAATTACCTTTTCTTAAAATGCCAATTAACCCTTTCAGGGTTTTGTGGCATACTGTGAGCAAGCAGGAGAGGGGCACTCATTTATCCCTTATATTGAACATTATAACCAATTATAAGGGGATTGGGGCGGGAGGAACAGGTCTCGTGTTACTGTAGATGTATCTGGAGTGCTTCCTGGGTTTATCTTTGTAGTTTTTAATGTATAGGAGGTGCGGGTTTTGTTTTTGTTTCAAAGTAAGAATAAAACAGAAGTATGCAAGTCAGAACAAACAGTAAAAACCTGTAAATAAAGATATCAACCACTTCTTTGAATGTAATTAAAAAAAAACTTTAATTCTATCTGTCAATATTGTTCATAATTGCTAAATTTTAGCAATTCACAAGACAATCACAGTTTTAATTTTATCAAAATGTTCCAGTGTGTTTATCCCCACAAAAAGTAGCTGCTGGTGTAAATCAAGACTTTAACACTACCAAAGTAATTAATATAAGGCCACTGGGAGGCTGAAATTTTATAGTAAAAATAACCCAAAATATTAAAGTTCTTATGGGAAATATACTCTTACTAGGATGAACTAGAATGAAATATTGCCAGAATAAAGCTAGTATGCTGTTAATCAACTTGAAGATGGACTTAGCCTGTTTCAGTATGTGTCTTATTCCTTGGGATCTGAGCCTTTGAGTTTCATGTGGAAATTTCCTCTTGCATGGAGCTTTGTTTGAGTAGGTGGTGTTCATCAGGTGCAGGTTACAGAAGTAGTCATGTTGGGTAGCAGCTGGATGCATTTTACCACTGTAGCCAGTGCTTTGTCTGGATGTCTTTGACCAGATCCTTGATTGACTACTTCGTGAAATCAAGTTGCTTATCTTGTCATTTACATGAGAGAGTGAGAAAGAGGAAGGTAAAGGTGTTAAATCTGCTAAGTGGGTTTTCAGTACATAAGTATGTAATACTTCTAAATTGTCTGGTGTCTTCCATTAGTCTGTATCAGCATCTTCTCCATGTCCCCTTCAGGTGTCAGCAGAAAGAGTCAGACTCTGACATTCTGATGGCAAATGTTTCCAGCTTCCTCTGAGTCGGGGTAAAATGCTTCACATGTCTCTGTGATTGCTAATAACAGAGTTTAGTTTGTTTTAGTAAGGCAGGATTGCTGCCTATGAAACAGCCTCACCGCTCACCAGTTTTAATTAAAAGCTGGACTGTGACAGCTGTCTAGGGGGAAGAGAAGAAATATGGTGAGATGAGACCCATAGCTCTATAGGAAGTGTATTGGCAGGTGCTTCTCTCCAGAGCAGTGATTCTGGGGATTGCTGTTGAGACGGGATAGGTGTCACACTTACCACAAGGCAGTTGTCTCAGTGATTTCCCCATGCCTTAATCTCTGAGCAGGGGAAATCTGTTGGTTTTGATGAAGCTACCTAAGATATAAACTGGACTTAGAATAGTAAAATAAGGTTAATTGATTTTGTGAGTAAAGTAACTCTTGATTTCAGCTCAACCTCATCCAGAATATTTGCTTATCTTTAGAGAGGTACAATGTGTTCAGCTTATTTTGGTATTGGATCAAGCCCTCAAATGACAGACATGCATTTTCCTTCTGTTCTTAGAGGGCTGAAGGTTGAGCACTAGCAAACAAATAATGCCAAAGCAGTTCTCCATTCTCCTCTAAACGTTTGTTTTAGACAATGTTAAGTTCTCAAGATAGAATCTTAAATTATTTGTTATGCAACTACAAAGTTTGTGATGCATTGAAAGGAAAATTTCCATTATAAAGTTTTGGCGATCAGCAATCATCAGGTGCCCGACAATGAATGAGAACCAACATTTGCTTTGTGAGACTTTGAACATGCTAAAAAGGTAAAATGATTGTCACCTTTCCCATTATGAAGTGCATGGATCTCATGTTTAGAATATATGACAAAATAGCCATGATAAACCCAAAGGCTATCTTTGTGGCACATGCATTTTAAGAAGCACAGCACCACTTGGAGATTTGCAGGTGTTTAATGACTTCTAAAAGTGCATTATGTATTTGGCCTTTACAAATACACATACACACATGGACAGTGGGGCTGGCAGGTTTATATAAATGAACAGGAATGTCAACCTTAAACTTCACATGAGAATGCTTACTGCACCCATCATTAGACATATACATTCAAATTAAAATGCATCTGTCGCAACCAAGACATAAGCACCTTTGCTTCCTCAAAGTCACTGACTTTGCAGGGGAGTGAAAGAGAATGGTGTGGATTTAATGCAGAAGAGAGAAAGTGCTGTTAATGCCCTGGCAAAAGGAAGGAAGCTCTGACTATGCCTGTTTTAACTCCTTTCTAGGTGTCCAGATATAACAGTGTCAGAACACAGTGTGATCATACATGCTACCTATGGTGCAATAGTGAGGTATAGCAAGGCAAATGAAATATAGTTTTAGCAGCTTCTGACAGTGCTGTTAGAGAACTAGGGGTCTATTATAATGATTTCCCATGGAGACACGTGCCAGTCAAGGGGAGAAGAAAACATCTGAAGGTCATCACTGAGGAAAATTATAGATTATAGTTTTTCTGGTATCCAAGTTTTATCACAATGCTCAAGAAAAATAGGAGGAAGGTGCAAACACATACACATTGGTTTGTCATGGGCTACACAATAATATCTGGGTTTTTCAACACCTGGGGTTATAATGGATTCTCTTCGGACAGACAGAGCAAGGGAAGATGAGATACTTGGGTCATGTCTTGCAGAGAAGGGGCGCGAGCCTGAAGATGGTGATTCTGTGAGATTGAATAACCCAAACGTAATTATGGGGTGGGAGGGCTGTTGTAGCACTGCTGAAATGCTCCTGCTCGCTGTACCTGCAGGTTAACCAGACAATGAAGAGAGTTAGGCAACATTTAACCACTGTGCCATTAGCAGTGTTACACCATCTAATTGATGCCTTTACCTCATTGTATTAGACCGTGTTTCATTTAAAAGTTTCTAGCTAGTTTTGTATCCGCATTTTTTATTTTCCAGTTCATAAAATAGTGCTCAAACAGACCACATTTTCTGTTTTCACATAAAG
>NW_010580220.1:28526-87100 GCF_000705375.1 Tinamus guttatus
TTTGGCTTTTGAATCTGGTTGTGTTTAGCTACATTTAATTTATTCAGCACCATATGAGAAATCTATATAAATAAAATGATTAGAATGACTCTAAGTCAAATAATATAAATAAAGTGCTAGGCTATAGCACTGACCATGTTATAAATTCTGTGTCTGTTCAGGCTGCCTTTATCTTCATTAATGATTCTAAATTTTAAGCAGCTAGCAAAATATGGTTATCTGCTCAATGACATAAACAGCCTTCAATGGAATCAAGAATAAAAGGGCTACTGAATTCATATGTTTTAGGAACATAAAATGTGTGCTAGTAACAGCTTTAAAGAAAATAGCTTCTATTGTATAAATTAGTATTTTCTCCCTCTCTGTATTCTATCCCTTCCAACCTAGTATCACTTAGAGGCAGTAACTAATACGGGAGGGAAAGTTGAGGAGAGCAGAGAGGAAGAGAAGGTAATATTTTTATTTTTGGTATTAAAAAGCTTTGTACAGTATTAATAAAAGATTGTTTCTTCTGGGGAAGAAATGCTAATGCGAATTTTTCTCTTTCTGTCAGCACAGCCATACATTAGAGATATTCGTAGCAGTGGAGATGCAGACTGCAATAGGTGGATGGGTATTTACCCAAGAAAATTTGAGCCATGCCCTTTCATTTTCAGAGAGCCGCTAGCTAATCTCAGTGTAGCATCAAGACAAAGGAGACACCTCATTCTGTTTGCGCCTGCCCTGTTCAAAAAAAAGAGGGGTTGAGGGAGAGAGGAAAAAAAACCACGATGCTTTGTGGATGCTATTAGAATAATGGTTTTTTGAGGGGGAAAAAAGATAAAATACAAATTTCACTCCGATCTGGGTTGGATTACTTCCCCATGCCCCTGCCTTTATTGAGCGATTTGGAGTTTCATTAGAATTCAGAATTCCTGCAGAAAGAAAAACCACAGTGGCACGGACTTCTCTTTCAAGGGGATTGCAGGCTGACCCATCAAAATGAAAAGGCTCAATGTTTTGCTGACAGGTCCCTGAGCAGGCCTGAGTGACAGCTTCATTTCAGCACTTCTCAGATGAGATTTGAATTGGGGGGTGGAGGAGGTAGTGAGAGAGAGACTTTGTTCCCTAAAAAGTGTCAGTGTCAAACTCTGCAGTTCAAGTTCTAGTGTCTGAGGTACAAAAGCAAGTCAGAAATCATCTTAGACTTGCCTGCTTCTGAATTTATTATTAATGCCTCTCTAATATTAGCACGTTAAGAAGCTTCATTTAAATCTTAGAGTTCATGCTGGTTGTACCCTGCTCCCTTTATTAGAAATAAAGAAAAAAGTAGGAGGGCATGCATTAAAATATAGTGAACTACTGTATAATAATTGCAGAAAAGATTGCTTAGCAGCATTTTTCTCTTGCTAAATTCTATCTCCACAAATTAAAACATCAGCTGGAGCCCAACCTTACTTCCACTACAGTTTTTGGGAATAGGAGCAAATTTCTTTTTATGTATTGAACTGGATCTTTTGTCCCACAGAATAAATGAGGATGTTAAAATGCCTAAATTGTTCTCAGATTATAGTTTAACTCAAAAGTTCAAAACGCAATTTTGCATATATTTGACAATATCTCAAATGAGCAACTATTTTATTGCGTATCTCAATGTGAAAAGTCCTGAAGCCTTCTAAACCTTTCCTCATCACAGAAGCAAGCAGAACTCGAGATGCCTCTCAGACTGTTCCTGTGGTAGAAGTAAAACTCGTACTCATTTCGCACTCATGCCCAGTTACAAAAGCTTGATTTGGGTATGTGCAGTAATGTTAGCATTTTTTTCTAAAAGTTTTTCTAGCTATCATGTACTGGCATTCACAATTTTAATCAATTACTTGTCTTTTCTCATTGCAATTTGTTGTGCATGAATAAATGTACGTATTAATGTATTTCTTATTGTGAGTATAAAATCCAGACAGTTCACTTTGCTTTTATTTGTCTTTATTTGTCATCTCAAAGGGCCAGGGAAACAAAGCTAAGTTTACTTTTAGGGTGAACATTAAAAAAAATTAAGCCTGAAAATATAGATCGGCCTGGTATATTTATCCTTCTTCTTTATTCCTACGCTTTATTGTGTGACCCTGTTAGCAATTAAATATCACAAAAGGAGGATACTCTTCCGTAGCACAACTCTCTTCCTGACTTTGAAATCTTTTTGCTGTCCTATATATGGAAATTTGTAGAAGGGAAAAGGTGCAGGTTTGTGCAACTCTAGCATATTCCCGTAACCTAGATAAACTTGGACAACTCTTGTCACTTTTTGAACAGATATGCCTATAAATCATATTTTATGTATTGCGTGCACTTTGGAAGAAGTTCTACTCTAATTCAAATTGATGGGAAACTGCAGTAACTTTAGCAAAGCTACAGGCCTTATGCTGTAGGTAGAAAGGGGATTTCAGCTCTGGGAGAGGTGTGTATTAAGCTTTAATTCTTATGTGAATGTGATGAACAGTACTGCTTTACTGTGGTTGTACTGTAAGTGTTTCTATTGAGTACTGCAGCCAATAGTGACATAAAATCCATGTAGATGGTCAGAGTGCATGTTAGGACCACCCTCAGGAAGCTTCATGTTGTAAACTTTTCCTAATTGTTCATGGTTTGCTTTTCTCCCAAGAAATGCATGCATTTCAAAAGGGACAGTGAACACACTAGAGCTGAAAAGCCAAAGCCTCATTTGTCTCTTGCCCTAGTTGCACCTTTAAAGAAATCTTAGTGGTTTTAGGCTCTATGGACTTTAGGGGGCAGAGCAAAGAGTTCAGTCTTCGCTTTGCAGTCAGAAAGCTCCCAGAATGCTACCAAAACTGGTCTGTGCAAGCATTGTTCTGAGAAATTTGTTGCTAATTGACTATTTTTCTTGTTCCTTGTACCTATACAGGCTAGGAACTGCTGCTGGAAATTTTGCAAATTTGGGAAAATCTCCTCTGCTAGGGTGGAGTTTGGAGCAAGATGGACAGAGTTAAGGGTGAAGGGTTGGTCTTTCCAATGCCAAGTTTCCCTTCGCCAAGTCCCAGCGTTCAAGCTAGACTAGATCTGTTCTGCCTGGTTTATTCTGTGGTTTAGTCTTCCCAGTTTCAACAGGGATGCCCTTCTGAGGAAGACAAGTCCAAGAGGCTTAAAAACATGTAATACAGTATTAGCTGATTTAATTTTAGATCAAGCTGGCTCTATAGTAGAAAGCTAAAGTTCTCCTTTTTTGTATAGTCACTGTTTTCTTGTTTTCCTAGTGTCAAATTCTATATTTTCTCCCAAATCTGATTTGTTTTCCTAATTCTTAACATGCTCTGTTTTTACTAATCAGATTGTACCTGGCTGTGGATGTAAATTCTGCCAAAAGAAATTGGGTTCTTCTGTAGGATTTTTCATGGTTGAAGATACTTAATTAGCTCAGGTATTACAAATATTACGCAAAGAGCTTCCAAAAGAGAGCAGAAGGAAGGAGAGGTGGTTATAGGGGAGTTGCTTAGCCAGTCTCTGTAGATAAGAGATACTTTTATAATTGCGAAATTAAAAATAGCATTGTGCAGATCACAAACATTTATCTGGACTCACATATCACTAACAATTTGTGCAGGTGTTTAGGTCCCACACCATCTCAATACATAAGCAGGTGTCCTTAGCTTTAAGCATGAACTGTTTGCTGGACAGGAATATTTTGCTGAAAAACTTTTCTTTTTCATTTTTAAAATACTGAGCTCTCGTGCAACAGTGCTGGTCTGGCACACTGACCTATCTCGTGTTTTCTGTGCAGCAATTTCAACAAGCTGCCTAGAAACCATCATCTCATCTTGGCATCTCTGCGCATGACCTAATGTGAGAACTAAAATCTAGCTCCTGTTTTAGCCTGTCGTCAATTTTCCTGGTGCTCCATCATCCATAAAGCACCAAAATGCAACTCTTTCTTCCCAACTCTTTTGCTGAGCTCAGTGCAATAATGAATGTGAAGGGTTTGCATGGAGGAGGCAAAACTTTTTTTTTCCCTTCCCCTATTTTTTTTTTCAGGTTCACACCAGATAGGCATTTTTTACAGCCTGAAAGGGGATGTTTTCTTTTGTTAATAGCTTACAATCAGATGAAAGGACTCATCACTCTATTTTAGTGCTCCACCACATGGCGTGTATCTTTTATAAATTACAGGCTGGCGTTGTGTGCACTGGGGGAGAGAAAGGTTGGTTTTCTTGCTGTGAGCCATCCTGCCTAATTGTCGTATGCAAATAAAAGCAATTATAAGGCTTTTAGGGTGAAGGGATGACAGCTGAGTTTGGCAGTTGAGGAGGCCTCACCCACCTTGTTGTCATAGCAACAGGGAGGAAAAGGACAAAATGGTGTGTATACAGTGGAAACATTTATTTTGGTTAAAGAATTAAAAATACATATACCACTGTTATCAGGAAACATCAATATGTGTAATGAATGGGTTTGTTTAAAACATTCCCGAAATTAAACTGTATTTATTCCTTGGCCCTTTAAATGATCCTTGTCATCTAACTACCATTTACAAGCTATCACTTGTGATTTTATCTGCTACTTTTAAAGTTAGGAACAGAGCATCATGATCCTGCCAATAATTAGGAGATTATAAGTTTGGATTTTAGCTAACCTATTTCACTGTTACTAGATTCAGAGTCGCAAGGAGGACAGGGGCACGTGGTAGTGCATCTCTGGAGGGGAAACAGAGTAAAATAATAACCTATTAGCAGTCTATAAAGTTCAATATAAAATATGTTTGTGCTAAAGTGTTAAACAAGTAGAACAAATAGCATGCTAGTAGCATACAAAATTAAAACGAGTCACAAATGGATATTTTCTATGGCAATTTATTTCACAATTACTCTTGTGGAAGCTTTCATGAATTAAATATGAGTTCTATCTTGAAATTAGGTGTTATAAGGCTAAATTACAAGAGGCAGCCAGTAATTGAGGTGGCTGAAACACGGGGTCTAGTGAACTAATCTCTCACCGCATCACGTGGCGGTCGGGCTGCCAATGGGGGACCTCCCCATCACAAAAACAGAGGCAGCTGAGAAAAATTGATTTCTCATCTGAGCCATATTTGATAGCTTTTGAAATCGAAAATTGAAATTAACTAACCTAAGCCCCATCGTAACAAAAGAGCAAATTAAATATGCAACATGGCTTCCTATTGGCAGCAAGAGGGCCTGCCAAGGTAAATTTGTAAATAGAGTTTAAGATGCAATTCTGTGCGCGCAAGCCCACACACACACCCCTGTTCCTTTCTCTCAGTGTAAGTGTACAAGTCTGCAGTGGCTTTATAAATTATTTATACCAAAAGAAAAAAAAAATCAGCTGCAAATGGCCACTGTGGTTAAAGTCCTCCATGGAGAAAATCATTGCATTAGAAGAGCTCATTGAATGAATCTGAGTTAAAATCATCCCTAGCAATCCTTGAGCTCAGAATAAACTGTACTCGGAGTGAGTGTATACCCTGGCATGTGCGTATTCTTCTAAAGAAAAGTTTTATGAATGGACGTTTACAAAAACAATAGCCAAAAACCCTTTGCAGATAGACAAGGTTTAAATATACATTTTTATCCTTTCTCTTCATGAACCCCAAGCAGTAATGGAATAAGGGCTTGGAGTCTCCACTGCTTCCCTTTTGTCTTGCTTTTACACATCCTTACATGTTACAAAGGAATCTAAGAGTGAATGCTAATGATTCGAAAGGTGCTTCCACAGAGCTGCGGATTTACAGTGGGATTCCCGGAAATGAAGGCAGCCAAGGAAATTAGTGATGTCATGCTCTAAATACTGTTTTCTGTCCTTTAGAAAGAGAAGAGGGAAGGCGGAAACAAACACAGCCAAGACATTAGCCCTTCAGCATTTCTCACTTTTAGGGTGTCTGTTTCCCTCTGCCCAAATTTGCATGAGGTGAAAAAAAAAGATATAATTGCTCAATACTTGAGTCAAAGTATGTATAAAAATATACAGCCAGATTCCTGTCTGCATAAATCAGGATAGCTTCTTTAACTTCAGAGGATTTATGCTACTCTGCATCATCTGAAGATCTATCTCATGAAATTGTTCCACTTTCCTGCCGAGGCTGTTCAGATCTGAACTGTATAAAATCTAGTGACAACTGTAATGGAGGATATTACACTTAGCCTGTCTGTCATCCTGGGGATCTTGTAAAATCATTTTCTGTTCTAATTTATTACTTTTAGTGTCAATCAGCTGCCGACAATCTGAGTAACATCATTAGGCACTGAGTTCATCTACTCAGCACTTTTTAAATGCAGTTTAAGTAGTTGTCTCATTATGTATAGTAGGACAGAAAGTCAAGGTTCAAGGAGTTTTCCTTTTTGGCAGAGACATTGTTGAAGTCAGTACTATTATCTTTGAAGGAAAAAAAAACACAAGAAAATAGGTCTTTTTTAGGATTTGAGAGAGAGAAAAGAAGGCAGTAAAGCGCAGTAAAACTCACTGTGGAAACTTTGGTTCTGATTTCCCACTGCTTTACTTTGTATTTACTTCAGATGCCTAAGTTGAAAGGTGTAAGGAGGGAGTGAGGCAATGATGAATCAGAGGTTTTGTATAATGTGGAGCTGATGGTTTCCAGCCATGAACTAATAAGTGGTTGGGGTTCATCTCCTAACTGAGAGCCTGCTCTTGCTGTGCAGGAATGTAATGGATGGAAATAAGCCGTGCACCAATCTGCAAGAGAAAACATGGATTTCGTAGGAGCCCGTGTAGAGTATGATTTTATTTATGTTATTAGAAAATAAAAGTAACTCGATGGCAGTGGGTGCAGCAGCAAAAGGAACAAACTAAAATGAGTTTGACTGGAATTAGCTCCAAGGTTGTTTTCCAAATAAAAATAATGAATGTGTATCAAAAAATGTCAGGATGGACAATAAGAACCCTCCAGCTTCATCCCTTAGCAGAAGCCAGAGGGCCTGACTCTGAGCTAAAAGCCTTCAAAGAGGGGCCTCGTGGCCATCTCCTGGCAGTGCCCTCTTCCCTTGGTGCATCCTTGCAGCTATATGTGTCAGAAGATAGTGCTCCCAGGTTGTTCTTGATGTTTCTGCTCCATTTGAATATGGCTTTTTTCCATGTCCAGATAATAAACTGTTTGTCTTAAGAAGCTGGAAGCTGCTAAGAGTAAATGATTCAAGGACTGGTAAAGTTTTGGGTCCTTCACAAGAAGCCCCCCTCAGCTGGTATAGCAACAAGTCCAGGAGAGGAAGGACGGTGCTGGACTATGTACTAACTATGCAGTTCTACCCGTCTATAGTGGGTAGAACATAGTCTTTCACATGCTCATTTCTCATTTAGTTCCCTGAAGTGCAATTAGGAAGACAAAGTCATTATGATGCTATTGCAATGGAATTAATTTCACCAAGAATTACAAAAGGCTACTTTGGCCTGGAACAACCAATAAAACTGGTGGGAGAAGGTCAGGAGAGGACCACGTTTCTAGTGTGAATGTCTGTATTTAGGCCAGTGCTGTCTTATTTCCTCACACTGAAGGGAAGCAGAGCTCTATAGTTATGCCATAGAGAAATGATATTGCAAGTTTTGTGGAAAAGGCTGAGAATACACTTCTTTAGCAACAGAGCAGAGGGAAATATAACTGATTCATCATATTCCTGCTAACCTGATGATTTTGTCAGAAGCTGAGACTTAATTACATTACTAACTGTGTTATTGTGGCTAAAGCTTTTGCTAGACACATTTATAGCTATTACATAGATGAGACTTGCTTACCAGTCCTAACCAAAACTTTTGGAACACAACCATTCCTAGATAATACTAATACATAATGTATGGGAGGTATAATATTCCTGCGAAATACTGTAAGTGAAGAATGTAATGTGACGATATGCATTCCCAGCTCACATAAAATTGTGATTAGTTTAAAGTTCTCCCCTCACCCCCCAAATCAACTGCTTTATGTTAGATAGTTACCTAAGCCAGCAGCTTTCATGGTATTGCAATCAAGGTACTAGTAATTCTACGAAGCATCAAAAAAAGATTCTGAGAATGTTTAGTCGGAAGGAAATCACAGAAAAGGCAAATCTGAACCATTCCAGCAAAAGGAAAATTTCCTGCAGAACTGTAGGACAAATTCCACAAATAATTGCAACTTCTGAACAAGTTAGATAAGGATGCAGTACATATTTTAAAATAGTTATCTTGAAACTGCTTATGTACTTGCAGAGTGCATGTGGGTGCATCTAGCTAAGTCATGTTTTTGTATTACACGTGAATGGTTCATTTGGAGTTTACTTTTAAAGAGAATACTTTTTTCTTATGAGATCCATAACTAAGGAAATATTAATATGAGGCAACAGTTACATTGGCAAATAATATCAATTTCTGCATCCTGAAGTGTAATTCTCTTAATAGCTACTAATCCTACAGGGACCCCAATATTCAGATTTCTCCGGATTGGATTGTAAACTCCTATATTTGGCCTCAATTCAGGATGCATTTAAACACATAATTTGAATAATTTGGCTTCTGTATGTATATCAAGGTAAGCAAATAAGAATGAGGGTCTCAATTTTTCAACTTCGTTGCATCAAATAGAATCGTAGCTTTGTGCTTTATATAGCAACGAGGCCCTGATTAAGCACTTAAGCATGTGCTTAAGGTTAAGCATGTGATTAAGTGCTTTGCTGACCTAGGGCTTAAGTACCCTGTAAAGCATTGGAAAAATGAATAAATCAAATTTAGGTCATATCCAGCCCTGTGCTACATACCTATGGCAATAGCAAAGCAGGAGGTAGGAAGCTTTGCTGTCGGCTGCAGGCAGCAGCAGGGCAGGATTACAGCCTGGCATGGAGCGTTTGGCAGAGCTGGGTATGAATTTGGAGGCATGGGTTAGATATCGACCCCCAGAGCAGGTCCACGTGGGTGCCCGCACGTGGCACCCTTGGTACCGGATTGGGTCTGGCTGATTTTCTCTGTGTGGAGCAGGTTTTACTTAGGTGTCTAATACCGGGAAACAAGAACCTCAGCGTTAACAGGCGAATGTTTAAAAAAGAACAGAGAAATCTTCTGTGGTTGTGTTTCCAAAAGTATTGAATATTTTTCTGAAGCTGCCCAGAAGTCTGTGATCTGAAAGCTGGCTTTGGACACTTTGAAAATGAGAGGTGGGGGGAAGTGTGGGAGAGGCAAAATGAAAAAAAGATTATTGTGTCTTTGTCATTTCCTTGGACAAAGACAGCAACTGCAGAGACAGGCTTAAAAAATAGAAAGTGGATTCCCCCCCCAAACCCATTGAGGTACCTGTCTCATTCGCTGTGTCGGAGAAGGGTAAAGCAAAGAGTGAGCTATAAAGAACCACAAAGATCAGGATAAGGTGAAGTTTCAAGGGACATAGATCAAATATGTACCTTAGAGAAAAAAAAAATCTAAAAAAATGCAAAGGGTTCCTGCTAAAAGCACTATTGTACCACTTGAAACATTCTCGTCCTCCTTCCTTCCTTAACCCCTTTAAATCCTGGCTTCTCTCTGGAAAGAAATAAAAAATTAGACTTTCAAACTCACTAACTTCCATGTACTGGAAAATAGGAACACATATATGATCACTGCAGACCTATCCTCTATAGTACCACCTACAGTGGAAGTTTATCTGCAGGCTAGAGCTATACAATATCACAGAGAGAGATTAAGCGTTACATTTATTGTGGTTGCTGGAAGGCAATATTATTGCTATTTCAGTGGAGAGATTTATAGCAATCTGTAATGAATGCAACTAGTTTTGTTATCAGGTGGTAGCCATACACGTTGTGCATGTGGCCATATTAAATTAAGTCCTTACAAAAACCTGGGAAAAGTTAAATATTAGAGTTTGTGGGAAATTTTGCTTACAATGAAACTATGTTACTATAATGATACGGTATTGTTAGGTTGGGCATGTGCTGTTGGAAAGAATATAGGCAAAATAAACCTTATTGGATTTCTTCCAAGTGAAGAAATTCATCAGGATCTATCCTTAGGAATGTGCAGATTGTTACGCGTATCAATCTCATTCTATAAAAATATCATAGGTCAAACAGTTCAGATACTACACGCAAATTTTTAAAAAACAAAGCTTTTAAAGCTACTTTCCATTTTAGCTGTTTTTGAATCATAGTTATGCAGGAGTCATCGCCAAAATAGGAGTTATTAACATACATCCTAAATTTGTGAAATTTAGGAGTTTGTAGGAAAAAAATATGTTTTTTGTTGCAATCAGGTTAGTCTAACATCTGTTCCTAGTGTCAATGTAGCAGCCAGGCCTAATGACAAATTGAAAGATAGCAGTGCAGAGCTTTGACTTTTTATTTCCCCAGAATCTTTACTTAGAAGCACTGAACATTCAGCACCCTAGAAAACACATAAGAAAATATATTGTTTGAATTTTTAGATGTAACATTTGTTCATCAGCTAGGCTGTATGCCTTCATATTGAATTATCATGCATAGATTGCTGTATGGTAAGTATATATTCCTACATTGATGTAACTGAGCTGAAGTGAATTTTTTGTTGATACTGATCACAGGTAAATTGCTAGGCTTGGAAGCAGCTCTTTATTTTGCTGTGCTACACGTCTAAGTTCATGACTGGTATCAAGAGTCATTCACTTGAATGCTTGTAGGTGCAGCTTTTTTCCTTCAGCAAGGGAGATTGATTACAAGATCCTGCTATTGAAACCTCAGTCCGGATTAGGTGTAAAGACAACAGAGCACAGAACAGGCAAATAGCGTCTGTGGTCCTCACCATCAAAGGACGTGATAGAGTATTCTCAAATGGAACAGACAGGTCTGATATTGCGTATTAGTGGAGTTAAAGTATATGAGATATTGAAAATATTCATGCTTCTGCAATGATGGAAAGAAGGAAGAAGCTTTTGGCTTGGATGTTTCAGATAATTAAGAGCAACAAAAGGCTATGCTGGAAGCAGATTTGCTGCAGATAGCACATTCTTGCTAAAGAAATGGGATTTCTAGTTTAGTGGTCTGATGGCCCTTCCTTTTTCTCTTTTCTTTCTTGAAAGGAAAGAGCACTTCTATCTCCTAAATGCATTGTAGGATGCATAATCGGACTCATGGCAAGTAATCAAATCACTTTTCTTCCTCTAATGATATTCTATCCCAGCATACATAAGAAATTTGCAACAGTGCTTGCAGTCTGCGATAACTATTACAATCTTGGATATGTTCTGAAATTTGGAATAAAAAAACCCCACTACGGTCTCATGGAATCATTAAAGAGAGAATCTGAGTATGTAAATTAATTTGGCTAGTGTTGAATAAAAGCATCGCATTTTATTGAACTTCCATCACCTTTTCCTAAATGGTAGTGCAGTGGTAATTAAAAAGGGCTAATTATATATTATTTTAAAGTGTACATTTGCTCTTAATTTTCAAATTAATTTTCTGATGTGCATACTTTATTTTTTTTCTCTTTGCAATTTATTACCTAAACTGTCTGCTGTGACTGAGCTTTGGGAGGTAGGAGAGTGGGGCTGGATGCTGCAGGCATCTGAGATAAAAATTATAAATACAGCTCTCTTCTTCCCTAAATTCTGTTTTATCTCCATCTTCATATTTTATTTCCTGTTTTGACAATCATTTATAGCTATGTCCCATTAGAGATTTTCCCAGACGTGGTCTGTGGATCCTTTGTGGTCTGTAGGACCATGGTATGCAGCTGGTGCAGAAATTATACCAGTCCCCAGACATAACATGATCACACCAAGTGAGAGCTCTTGGAAGGAGGACCCAGAGTTCCAAAGACATCTTGTAGAATATGGCAGGTCTTTCTTTTGCCAAATTCTCCAAGAAATGTTATGGGAATTATCCAATGGAAATGGAAAACAGGTGTCTACAGACATAAATGTACATATTGAATCTTGCCTGAGAGTCAGCATTATCTGGGAGCATTTATTGAGGGGGTTTTGTTGTAATTGAATATCTGTGCAATTTGTCTTCATGTGACTTTTTCTGCTATGTACGAACAGATCATGTTTTCCTGGTGAAATTTAGGAAAATGCTGTCATTCCATCATCTCCATTTTAGAGCTAGATTGGGCTAAGCATGTGCCAAGTGGACATGTATTCTTCTGTGTCAACTTTAAATGCAGACTCATAGATGATCCATCATCAAAAACAGAGGGGGATACCTCAAAATATGATAGCTTTGCATTTACTCACTAGTGCAAAATACTGAATAATTTGAAATATGGTTGAAATAACCATACTTCTGTACTTAGAAAATGTGTCAGACCACTTAGAATTCCAAAGAGACCACGGGGGACAAAACCTCTTGCATTTTTATTGTGTCGTATCCTTAAAAAGCATTTTCTTTTTAATCAATTCCTTTGTTTTTTATATATTATTTTTGGATAAGTTTTTGCCTTTAATGGGAGAAAAGTTATAGTTGAGTATAGTTTTAAAATTTTCATTCAGTGTAAGCAAGATATCTTGCTTTGAATATATGTTAATGCATAGATAGAATTATGGCTTTGGAAAAATATTATGCACTTGATCCAGGAAAGTGTACATTTTACACTACTTACAGCAAGAGCAGAGACACCTTTTAGTCTTTTCTTTAGTTACCAAAGATGCAAATAATTTGCCTAATAAAATATTTAAGGTTTAAATTATTTTTTTTAATTAAAATTTTTCCAAGGCAAATAACTGTATTAGGTACCGGTTTGTTGATAGTTTTGTAATGTGTTTTTTTATAATGCTGCTGTCACTGACAAAGTCAGTTATATAGCACTTCTGAGTTGTCCATTATTAATATTTTTGTCTCTGATGAGAAGAGCAACAGTAACTAGTGCAATGGATGAGCCACAATAAATAGTCGCAAATGCATTCTAACCTCTGACTCTGTGACAAGCAGCATGGGTACTATCTGCAGCTCTGGTTTTAATTTCCATGGCATCAAAGGGAAACTCAAGAGTTTCAGAAAATAACTCTGGCACCATGGCTCTGATAAAATGAAATGCTTACCCACAGAAATAAATTACCATAGGAATAAAAAGACTACACCAAAATTACATAGTTTCATAAAGCTCTTAAAGTCTGGAGGACAGTGTGACAGTCACACTACTCTTCAATGACTGGCGGTGTGTGTGGTGTGTGTGTGTTTTTTTTTTTTCTTTTTTCTTTTTTTTTTTTTTTGGCACTAAGTCATCTGACAGGTTTCTTCAAGCAGTGATAGTTGATGGCATATTCTCAGATTGTGTGGGGAGATTCAGGGGGACTACACTCTGCTTTCATGGAAATTAATTCCCAGCACACATTAGAAAATGTATTTTCACAGTTCTGACTGCAGTGTTGCACTACCTAAACACACCTCCCTGTAAATATGTTACTTTCTTGGACTTCCATTGCCACCAAACTCATTGAAGCTGAAGCTGCATGTAATTACTTTCAGGTGTAGTAAATCCTGTTTACCTCACTCTAGTGTTGGCGCTCCAAGAACTACTGAATTAGTCAAAGCCAAGAGAATGTTCCAATGATCTGCAAAGGCCTCAACCAAGCAGTTTGCAAGAGGAGCCATGAGGCCTAGACCAATTCCGCTATGACTGTTCAGTAGAGGATAAAGACCAGATGACCACACAAATTTTTAGAACTCTTACCTAGAAGTTACTCAAAATACAAACTACCTATCATTCCTTATCCCAGCTCAGTTTGGGGATTTTTTTTTTTTCTGCTCTGGATGATTTGGTGCCTTGAGATGGTTGATTAGAAATCCTGTTGTTTTTCCATTTAGGCATAGATCCCTAGATTTCCATTTCATAAAATTTCATGTAAAATTGCCTTGTTGATATAAGTTGAAGTTCATGGATTCTGCAGTCTCAAGTTGAGCTACATGAGGTTCTCAGAATCCAGTGGCTCAAAAGTGATCCTCGTTAATGCAGTCAGAAGCAACTCTGTATCTCATAACACAGACCATCTCATAGGGAGGGAATTTTAAATGCCTAGCCTCATAACTATAGACTAAGAAGAAATCAGTTTGCTGTCTCTTGAGTCATAAAAATAGGACCGATGGCAAGATATTCTGAAAAGGAAGTGATCAGTGAACCTGATTTTTCAGTCTTATAAAGTTCTTAGCAGATTTTCAATGTAACTGTCACAAACTGAATCTTTACACAGACGAACAAAAGCTGCGTGTGTTTAAGTTCATATAGTGGACTTTCAAGAAGTAAGGAGTCCTTGTGCCATTTTTTATCCCCAGGGAGAAAAAGACTTATATTTGATCTCTTTTTTTCCTTAAAAAACGTGTTCAGAGGAAGAATAGAGAAGGACAAAAGAGAAAAGAAAGGCATTCTTTGGTGAAAAAAGTGAAACCTGTTTTGAGTACTGTACCCGAAACAAAGTTCATTCTTAGAACACTGAAAAAGGGCTACTTTTTTTTTTTTTTTTTTTTTTTTTTTTTTAAAAAAAACAGAGTTACTACTGGGCAGTTGTTAAATCCATTTAGCTTTAGGAAAGAACTTGTCAGAAAAGTATGCAGGAAGAAGAAAAGAAACAGTTTATATCACTTCAGATTTTTGGCTAGATTCTGAGATACAGTTTTTTTGTTTGTTTGTTTTAAAGAAAGTACAGGTGTCATTTACAGGAGAAAAGTTTATTTTGACACTCTTGTGATCTTAGCAGAGTCTCCTGTGCCAAGCCATAAGATGGCTCTAACTTCTACCAAAATCAAATAGCACCTAGCCCATTCTGTCTAGGCTTGTTGTTTCCTCAGGCCATCTGTGATGTGCATACCACTCCTCACAATTATTGATACAATGAGTAATTACTTATGGTGTTAGATACAGCTCCAGTTTTTTATTAAAAAGACATAGATCATCTCTGGTATTCTTACTGCCAGAAGTAGAAACAGCCTGTTGGGTCAAAGGGTGTCCAAGTTGACACATACAGTCAAGAGACTTCACTTATCCTCACCTTCAGGCTTAGGACATCTTTGGCATTTGTGTTTTTGCTCTAAAAGAGCAAAATGATGGAAAGAATTTGAGTGATGTACATGCTCTAGTGTTCCTAACTTCCTGCTGTGCTAGTCAGCAAGAAATACCCTTCTAACTAATGAGGAAAAATCATGTCCTTGTCTTTGTGGATAGGAATTGTTGACATCTTGTTGATTTTTTTCATAAACTTGATGGTTATGTAGAAATGTTTTATATACAAATATTTTACTGTACTCTGTGCCCATTTTCCTTTCATTACGTGTAATACTGAAAATGCCTCTTGCATATACTTTAGTAGAAGATCTTTAAGGCAACGGTAAGCTCTTGCTTTCTTGTTGTATGCCATGAAACACAGCAAAAGACCCTAGATATTAAATCCATCTGATGTGAATGACCCACTCTGTCACTCTATCCAGAGATTTCAAACTTGACAATTCATTTATCCTTGCTGTAAGCAAGTGCCCTAGGAAAGAAGCTGTTACTCCCAGTTCACATTTTGGAAAGTGAAGCCCTAAAACTGTATTTGCACTGCTATGCTGGAACAACTTAGAGATGAAAGGAAAACAAGTTTACGGTCTGTCTATCTGCTATTTTTTGAGTTCTCTCACAGCCGACTGTAGGACAGTTTCTATCTCTTTATGCCTGCTCCTGTGTTCTCCCTCAGGTCTGCCTGCACAACTACGATGATACAGTCAACAAATGCAGCAAGGCTGCTTCTAAGAAGTGCCTCAACACTGTCTACCCCAAAGATGTATGGAATTGCAGGTGCTGTGAAATCCACCTGACTTGCTAGAAAGGGAAAATCTTGCCAGAAAAAAAGAAATTAAAGCCTGTGCAAGAGCTCATGGCTAACCTAACTCTTGAGGTCTACCAGCTCAATTTACATCAGATACTTTTGTCATTCCAAACCTTTAAAGAAGAGAAGACTGGAATTGCCTTTACATCTGGCTGTTACCGGAGAAGACAATTTTGTAAATGAATGGTCAAAACAAGTTTTGTGACACCTTTCTAAGTCCATCCAGGAATAATTGTCCCGTTTCTTGGCAGCCAGAACCAAGGTATGTCATACAGATTATTTTTTTTACCCCTTTTATTAGGGATCCAATCCATGCTAAAGACTAACCTTGTGTGTATTGTGTGTAACAAGCTATAATGTACAATGGTGATTTAAGACCTGCACTTTCATGGTAAAATTCTGAACCTTAAAACTATAGCTTTTGGTAATCTGAAAAGGTAAAATAATTACACACTACCCTTTCTACTTGATTACATTCCTCATTTCTCGGTCTTATGCCCCATTTCAAGACAAAACTCATTATCCGATTGGCCACCCTTTTCTGGAAGGGGGTCAAAGTGCTTTTCTGCACCCATTGCTTACTTAGCAGAATAGAATAGAGTTAAAAGGAATATGAGAGGCCATTTATATGTGGGCTGGGTCTTTATTATTTTAAAATTGAAATAAGTATCTGAATCACCATAACATAATACAAAGAGAGTAAAATCAAACAACTGTGGTTCATTCCTGTGCTTTGATTTTTATACCTATGCATGTTTTTTTTTTTAAAAAAAGGAAAACTAAACATGTGTGCTGCCTTTTAATAATGATCATATTAAAAATTCAATAAATAGCAATATCTCTGATCTCTTAACAAAAGTGTCTGGTGTACAGGAAATTAAATGAAAAAAAAAACTTGTTAATCCTTTTTGATTTCTGTACATGGTAGCTGGAAGCAGAATTCTTTAACTCAGAATTCTCTTTTTTTCTTCTCTCTTTTACATTTCTTCTTTTTTTTTTTAATCTTCTCCAGCACAAACGTCGTCTGGGTAACCTCAGTGTAAATGCAGTCTGTTTCTCTGATGCATTTTAAAATAAATAATGAAATAATAATAATAATAAAAAGCACGGTTGTGTCATTGTCTCATCCCTGTGGCCTTGCTGTGAGGGATCTGTCTCGAACCAGGTGATAACCCGATAGACTTTATCTTGTCTTTTCTAGGCCTCCCTGAAGCCTGCCAACACTTCGACTGGCTGTTAGGCATTTTAAATATCCCCCATGAGCCCTAACCTTACCCCTTTTCTCTTCTTGTCAGCTGGAATGTCTCAGAGCTGTCAGAGGCTTGTTGCTTATTGATGTTTCCGTGTGTTTTATGTCTTTTCTGAGATATGACAGCCCCTGACACAGTGCTGATTTCAATCAGCCGGCTTCTGGAGAGGCCTAAGATTTTTTTGCTCACATGGTCCCAGCCGCTAGCAGACTTCAGAGGCCTCCATCTAATGAAAATGTTTCAGTAGGCTGAATAAAGGCCCGCTGCTCGACAAACAGCAGTTGATGAATTCACAGGACAAAAAAAAAGGGGGGAAAGGGAAAGAAAAAAAAAAAAAAAAAGAGGAAACCCTTCCCCCTCAACCCTCTGCCTTTGTTATGAGTAAAAGCAAGAAGAGAGAATGACCCTGCGAGCCAAAGGTTTTGACACTGAATCAAATCCCTTTAGGCCTGAACTGGCAGGCTGGGCCTGGCTTTAGATTACTTTATCACATCTTAGAGCGATGCTTGTACATACCTCAGGACACCCTACATGTAGAGAGAGGGGTATTTTACCCCCATTGCTTATTAAGTCAGGTCTCAATGTCTTGTAGGAGATGAAGGTCTGTCTCAGGGAGAGTTAAAGGGAAAATGAATGGGAAGGAAATGTGGCTACTACAGAGATTGGAATTGCTAGCATTTCAAAACCTACTTGAAAGGAGCAGGGAGTTGATTTTGCTTGATGCCCCTGTGAGAAAACAGATGTTTTTGTACACAGTTAACCAGCAAAGAACTCCATAGGTTTTGCTCAGGTCTTTCAACCCAGATTGAGAATTGAGGTGGCAGAGCACAATTGTGCAGTTGAGTAGACCTGATGGCTTGGATGTTGTTTGCTGTCTCTGCAGTCTGGCCTTGGTGCTGACCCTGCTCTTCACTGTCCCTTTTGCAGGTGTGAGTGTGTGGTGGTAGGCAGCAGTGTCAGCAGCGGGAGAGCAGAGGTGATGATGGCAGTGCATGGTCCCTGCCTGGGAACCGCGTGGAAGAAGGGCTGCTGGTATGGACCTCTTCCTCCCCTGCACCCTCAAGACACCCCCTTCCCTCACAAGGTGTTATCTGGCGGATTCCCAAATATTCAGATTTCAACTGCAATTATACGGCTGTGGACCATGGCAACTCTCCAGGCTCTGATGCCTGTATTGGGGTTCAGTCTCTATGGTGCTGCGTGCTGTACAAAGCATATGGAAAAAAGAGAGCTGATACAACAATGTTTTGAAGTGTACCAACCCTGTGGCCTTTGTCTTCATGATTTAGGGCTTATATTTTACAGCTTATTTGTAGAGAGTAATCCAATGATTTTTTTCAGAAGGAAGCACACCAGTGTAAGTATAGGCACGGGATTAGGTTCATCAGCAAGTAAGAGTTGGGTGATTCATATTTACATGAATTTGGTTAGTTTCTCTTCCTGTATTATTCTTCCTAGAAAAAAAGAAACAACAAAAGTCTTCCTTTTCTCTGAACAACTGAACAAACATGGACCACCACACTTTCGAACATCAAAATCCATACCTTCAGTGACTCACAGAGCTTGTTTAATAATAGAGAGAGAAAGCTCTCAGTATAGCCCTATTCTGTCCTTCAGATGGGAGACTTTAATCCTAGGTCTTATTTTTCACAGCGTTCAGCTACTGGATTTTGAACAACAAATTACATCCGTGCCTCCAAGCCAAACAAGCAGTGAAAATTTCTATTTAAAAGAATGTGGATATAATACTGTCCATCTACCTACAGTACAATTCCATTTTTAAAGTGCTTTGATATTTTTAACAATATTAATATAATAACAGCAGCATGTGCCTATTGGGTTAGTCTGTATTTTATAACTTGGTATCCAATTTCTCCCTTGTTTCCTGCAGGACTGTCACTATTAATTTCTACTCCCATTTTTTCCGTCAGTGTGAACATTGTCATTGGACTATTGTTTGTAAGTGATAAGCAGCCCCTAGTATTATTATTATTTCACTCCTGCTTGTTGAGCATCAACAAATCTACCAAAAATATTAAAAAAATTGGTGGGAGTTTAACTCTTTCTTAGCCAGATGTTCCCACTTCCTTACCTCAGAAGAATGCTACTGTATTATCCATGAAAAGAAGGGAGAGGAGAAAAAAAAAAAAAAAAAAAAAAAGAGGAAGCTAGTGGAAAGGCAATCTGTCACAGGGAAAAAAAAATACCTCAGGGGGTAAAGAATGCCTTCACAGTACAGCTTTAAGGTTTTAATTTATATTGGTCCTGACTCATGACACAGCCAGAGCAAGCCAGGGCCTGGGAGTCAGGTCTCCCACTGACCCTTGCATAGACTGGTTGAGAGAAAGATGTCAGCTGAAAACTCCCAGGGATCATGGGCCTGCCAAGCACTTTGAAAATGACTGCCAATTTGGCCTAGTCTCAGCTGAACGCATGCCCAAGAGGGAGGGAATGCCCATAATAAAGCAGTTTAGAGGAGAAAGATATTGCTTGTGAGCTCCCAAACCTTCCCGGGCTTTTTATATGACAATATTGTTTGCATACATGCATTCTCTTTTAAAGATACTATACGTGCATGCATGCATAAGTGCACTCATAGCCTTCACAAATAAAGAGTGGTCTACAACACAGCTCATGAGGTTGATGCTCTCTCCTGTCTGCATCTGCTATGCAGCCAGCTGACTCCTCTTTAATTTCAAAAGACAATAACAATAAAATGAATTACAGCACTTAAACTACTGACTCCAGCCCACAGGCATTTAAGGAGCAAGAGAGGTAAACACGAGAGCCAAGCAAAAGCCTCAGAGAAACCTCTTAGTGATTTAAGGTAAAAATATTCTGATTTTGAAATGATAGGAACCTGTGTAAAATATATAGAAAGGTGGAACATTACTGATATTTTAACTTTTCTCCATGTTCTGGTAACAAGTCAAAGTAAAGTTTTTTTTTTTTTTTTTTTAAACTCTTGTTTACATGCATTGTAAAGAACAGTGTAGATGCCGCATTTCCATTAATGCTAGTTATTGGTAAAGAAACTCAATTCTAAATTTTATTGTCCTGAAATAATTTTTCATCTGTTTTATTATTTTTCATTATGATGCTTAAAGATTAAAATAGGAAAAAACAAAGTTTTAGTGGACTCAAATATAGTATTACTCTGCAGTTCATTTAGGTTTGGTGCTATTTTGTTTACTCAATGTAAGTAGTGCTGCAGGAGTAAATGAGATTACTTATTTGAGTAAATAAAGGCTGTGAGATGAGGCCTAACGTGAAGAGGGAAAAAATGAAATATAGAGAAGAAATGAAGGCAAAGAGGAGGAAGGTGCATTTATCAGTGTCTTCGAGGGGCATGAAGTATCCCAGAAGTAAGAGCTGTTTGCTGTGTGTAACAGTAGAGATTAAGAGCGCCTAGATTAAAAAACTCTACAAAATAAAACACCACTTGGCAAGCACATTCATCTGCTGCAGCATCT
Source organism: Tinamus guttatus (assembly GCF_000705375.1). The sequence goes on from NW_010580220.1 coordinate 48,998, forward strand.
GCCTCCAATATACTTTATACTTGTGTATATACATTTGGGAAAAGAAAGGTAATAAGAATTTATCAAAGGATTAGCAAGCACTGATGCTACCATTCACAACTGTTACAAATATAAATTGTCATAATCGTATTACTTGTTCCTTAGTTTAATTTTTGCCAGGTTGTCTTTTGCCTGAAATGCCAAAATATAATCTAGAATTGGATGAATGCTGATGCAATTGAAATACTTTGCATTAACCACCATGTAAAATGCTTCCAGCAATACTGTGTTGGTATTTGTGACTATCCTCTAATAGAAATTTAACAGTGATAACGATCTCTCCACTGCTTCTTTCATCCCATTTAAAAATATTTTTTTCTTTTAGAAATTCATATGAAAAACAGTGCTTATATTCAGTGAAATAGGATTGCTTATGTATTGAAATTTAAGCCTGAAGAATTTTATACTTCAAGTTCCTTATACAGAAAAATCTTTCTCTAAATTTCTATGTTGTAGTAGCACAAAGATTTTTCTTTGTGGTTTAGACATAGAAGTAATTTTACAGGATCCCCAAAGGCCTATGTGTATCATGGTTTTGAGCCCAAAGAAACTAAGGTTTAGTTGTCCACCCAAAGAGGTCAGAGAAACAGCAATCCAAGCCAACTCCGTTGTGCTGAGTACAGAGTAGGTCAGTGAGATTTCTGGGTTCTTCAGGTAATGCACATGTTGTTGAAGACTTTGAGAGTTTATCATTCAGTGTTAAAGAATATGGCACCATTTTTGTATGCTACACTGTTCAAAAGCCCATAGGTCATGTTGAGCTTTTGTTTATATGGCTGCATAGTGGAAAAATAGAAAATGCACAAGTGCAAAAACTAACACCAGTTGAACGGTTATATTGAAAGAGGCTACACACCTGTGGTAACTTGAATGGAAAATTAAATCCTGAGTTTTATAGTTCACAGGTCTGGAAAGTTGAGACTCATTTAGACTACTGATGTGAGGAGGATCTTGGAAAAAGGAGCAGTGCATAGAAAATAATAGATTGTATATTTGTACGCACATGATTTTTTCTAGACAACTGAATCTAAGATGAAGAACCTTTTAATGCCAGATACAGTTATATTTGGGATGAGACTGGGAGTCTTTTAGTAGCCATCTCCTGGGTTGCTCTCCCTGGATCATATCACAGGATTACAATTGCTGCACTGGATTTCCCTCTTTCCTCCTCCTTGGTTTGGAAAAAGACTAAGTCTTAGCAAACACATCAAGCGGGTGCAGCAGTAATTCAGACATAGATGATGGTATATAGATTGCCTTCTTGGTAATGTTTATTAGCTGAAACGCTAAGGTCTTAATGGGTTTATACCAGGTGCTGGTCTCCAAATGTCTCTCTAAACCAAAACACTAAAGTGAAATAGGGCACTGGAAATTCATGTGGCATTACTCCAGGTCCGGCATTTGTTTCTCTTCTTTAGCTCAGATCATCATGAAATTTGAATACGTAAAACATTACAGAGTCTTAGTTTTTCCCTGTCAGGAATGCGTATCAGGTCCTTTATATCTCTTTATTTTGAATGCAAAGTTTTCTAAATGTTTTCTCCTCTTAGATTGGGCGGTCATCCAAGAAACATAAGGCCAAATCTATCTTTGTTGTAAGTTGATTTACATCATTTCCCATGCACTGGGAAAAGTTTAAATCTCAGGTGACAAAATGCTGAAGTATTAAACCCTGAAACAGAATCCCATTCTGAAGAAAATTAATGGACATTCTGCTGCGCTTTGCTCACTGGGACTTTCTAGTAAAGGTAACAAGTCATAGTTCAGCTCAACACTGCATGAAAGTTCATATATACGCTTAATTAACAGGCTACCCTTAATTGTATGCCTTGCAGTGTTAGTAAGTTACATTGCACAATTAGTGCTTGCCAGAGTTTATTTCATGATAAACAACAGATGAAAATAAGAACAGATTAAAAGAAAGTTTACCTTGTCTGTATTTTTTTCATTAACACTGTGACGTGATGGTGATTTTCCAAATGTAAAAGGGCATAGTCCTGTCGACAGGCATTCACAATACTCAGTGAATTGTGGAATGCAGTACAATGTGTATGTGTAATACTACAGGAATTGCATGACAGGCAGAAGACTTGGGAATTTTAGACACATCACTGAGTTGGGGAAAAAAGCCCTAGTGAATGACTGGTCATGGCTCACTATTGTAGTAAACAGAAAAATGGAAAAGGTGAATTTTAAGGCTATTATGTAGGTGAATATGTATATGTATGTATTAATACATTACTTATATAGGGCCATGAAGTAATAGAAAGCCCGTCTGAAGGAAGTAAATGGAAATGATGGTAAGGCATAAGGCAGGACCTTATTCTCCAGGACTCATTTGGAGTCTCATTTGCTGCTTCTAACACCATTGAGACATCTCTGTGCACCATTATACTCTTATTAATAACAGCTGTATCACGATTTCTGCTCAGCAGTAACAGCCTTAGGCAGTGCCTGCTCAGTGATCTGTGTGCAGATGCTCTCTACCTGCAATCGTGCCAGCAATACAACATCCTCAGCTCCTGGTGTAGTACTTCTTGATTCATTTGTTCTCTCTACCAATCCTCTGATCACTCACAGCAAGTTCTTCTCTGATCCTGATGCTAGTTCCAATTTTATTTCTAGTTCAAGAATTTATTTCAGTGTTTTTGCCTTCTTTCCCCCAGGATCTTTCTACTGGGACCAGGAAACACAACATACACTGAGGGCAGACAACAATCTTCATAAGCAGAGATCAGAGCAGCTCCACAACCTGGTGTGATCGTTAGCAAGGAGGAGGTAGCTGGGGTTATACGAGCAATGACAGGTTTCAAGGAGGGAAGAGATAAATGGACTTGGTGTGTGTCCAATAAAACCTGTGTCTTTCTGTGCAATTTGGATGAGTATTTTCTAGTGCAAAATTAATAGTTTTCAAAAACAAGATTTCTTTACATAATATAAAACATGATGTTATGAATAAAACTGGCAAAGCAAGGTCTTTGACAAGCTAATCTGTAGGAATTTGTAGAAACTCCAAGAGCAGCAGTAATTTAATTTATCATAAAGGAATGTGTTCTTTGGGCAATCAAAGCTGCCTTTCAGCAATGCAAGGAGGGAAAGGTGGAAATAAGTCAGTAATTAGCAGTAACATTTCTGTGTGCTGGTTTCCCAAGGAAAATCCAAAGTGCTTATCTTCAGTGTTTGGTTGTTAGATGGTGCGCTGATGAGCAGAGGAACGATGCACTTCTCGTTGCTTTTTGTGTCAGTTAAGAACAGCAGTTGCAGAAGACAGTACTCTTCATTGCTTTTACCATATTCATCACCTCCGTATCTGTGTACCCTCCAGTAGTACATTAAGCATGACTAACATCTGTTCTATGTTTGTTTTCTCACCTTCTCTCCAAAGGGAATGTGTATAAAGTGAACTGTTCTGGTTTGTTTTGATATATATGTTATACTGTTAAATGTTTATGTCAGAAGGTAAAGTCAAAGAAATCCTTTCTGAACTTAGAGCACTGACTCCATATAAAACTATTTGTCTCTAAGTCAAGGAGATCCAGTTATTTTTTCTTGTTGATATACTCAGAATGGCTGGAGGCAGTTACACTGGCTCTTCTGGTGGACTTTTACAGGGGAAATAGTGGCAAAGAGAAAACATTAGTCTTATTGCAAAAATACAATATGATGGCTTAAATCAAGACCACATTTTGCACCACTGACATCATGTCTTTGCATCTTAAATAATACAGGTCACCGATGACCTCAATGATCTATTAAAATGATGTACCTAAGAAAGATATTTGGAAACTGAACATATCAGTGGCAATGTGCAACCAATCTGTCAGTGCAGTAGTGAGGTAACTTTGCATGAGTGAGTCTATAGAAACGTATCTGGTACTTGAGTCTTTAGGGGAAAGATCAATATGGTCAGTCCACATATCAACCAGGAACATTTAGAAGAAGAAATAAAGTAATAAAAATATATTTTGTGCATTTAATCAAAAAGGTGATGGAATTGACTCCTGGGAGAATATGAAAAGGGTTACCATAGAAATTATATGCCAAATTAGCCTGTAAGACGTATCAGTTGCATTAGTATTACATTGTTTTAGATGGGATTTTTGAGTAACAGCAAAATGATGAAACAGTTGCATGTTCATTTTTAAGAGGTAGACATTGTTGCAATATTACCCGTACATCAGTAGGGATTTTGATCTTGTTTGGCAATTGCACCTGTATTTATTAATTCAAGATTTGTGGCAGTTCTTCATCAGAGACGGGATACATACAATGTAAGTGTGGCTCCTTCTGCTTTTATCCTTATTGGATTTCCCTGGTAATAAGTAGCTGCCATAACAGGTTGTACCAGCATTGTATTGGCTGTGATCCGTCCCTAATGCACTTTTATAGATAACACTTTTTAAATATGTTTGCAGTGTGGTTTGGTCTCAGTATGTGTCTTTGCCTGGGTTGTACAGTAATTTTGCAGTGTCAGATTCTAGCTGACTACCTTCCCTAAATGTGTATTATCAATAATTTTTTACACTGTTGGATATGGTAATCCTGTGCTCCTATTATTCTGGTGAGCAACATTTTGAGTATGATGAATGGAAGCTTATTGAGAGGGAATGCCTTTGTTATCAACATTTCAGGCTGGCAAAGCAGTAAATGCTAACCAACACAGCTGCACGTCAGACTTCCCAGCAATGCCAGGCTCCCCAGGCTCTGTGTATTTGAACAGAACCTGTCAATTCTTACCTGTGGACCATGGATTGGCAGCATTGCTGTTAAAAGGCACACATTGGAAATCAGCATTTGGAAAAGTGTACGCCTTCAGTGTCTAATAGAGAGAGAGGAAAAAAAAGCAACCTTAACATTTAATCTTAATAAAAAATAATGGCATCCTTCGCAGTGGGAAGGATGCAAATCCTCGGCGGTGCAGCCCGGCTCCGAGGAGAAGAGCTTCCCGTGCCGCGGCGAGGAGCTGCCATGTCAATGTCTGCCTGGCAACTGAAAGGTGACACGTGGAGCCTCCTTTTCAACTCATTTCCTCTTGATGAGAGGAAGGGATCCTCCTGCGAGTTATTACCTGAAATAATACCATATGGTAAAATGTAAACAACATCTGCATATTCATGTAATAATTTCATCTGTTTAATTAGTTCCAGCAAAGCAGTTTACCCTCTGAGGCCCTCGCTGTCAGCTCCGCGCTCATACATCCATGCCCTGCTGTCGAGGCTGACAGCCGTCTATTGTTCATTCCCTGCTTCCACCTCGCCACCGAACGTACGGGAATCTTCCGAGGGGTGGGAAGCCTGTCCCCATCCATCCAGATGTGAGGGCTGGGGGGGAGGACAGTAAATATCTGTCAGCTTGGAATGGGGATACCAAGAACAAACTTGACAGATCAGGTGGCTTTGTGGGTTTTATTTTATTTATTTTTCGTTGAGGGCGTGGGTTGGCACTTGTTGTAAGTGATAATCAGTGCAAAGGACTGGAGGGTTGCCTCTGTGCAGTTGTTAATTCTTTGCTCTCTGGCCAAGGCGAGACGCTTTGGAATCGGGTGAATTCAGTACAAACTAGCAGCCCGGCCTTTCCAGTCAGCTCTACTTCAGCGCCAGCGTAATGACAGCACGTCTACCAGCGCAACGAGCCCCTCGGGGGCCGCACGGATGGGGACAAACAGGATTTCGGAAACGCACGTCAACGAGCGCTGCTGAACACAAACACAGAATATAAAGCTTGAGTAAGTCTTAACCGGAAAGGTCCCTAGAATCTATTTTTGAGTCTCCTGGCCCATAAAAATAAATTATATTGTGAAATAAATTATACCATGGGTCACATGTAACAATACGCTATTCAATTCACCTTCAAAAGGAAACATTTACATTACGGGAATATAAACACTTCATGGTGACATTACACCTTAGTAGAGAAAAGTACTACAGCTCGGTGTGGTAAAGTCAATATCATAATAGGGTAATAATAATAATACTTAGCACTTATATGGCCTTTTACAAAGTTGAGCAAACACTAACTGTTAGTCCTCAGAACACCCTGAGGGAAATAAGTAAGTAAGAATTATTGCCCCGTTGTAAAAAATAAGTCATATCTTATCACACACCCATCACCATGGTATCTACACAAGCAACTGGTCTAAAGGACAGTACTCCTGCCATTGCCTCGTGATGTACTGAGGCAAGATTACATGGCATAAACTCAATTAAATAGATGTATCTCATACTTTATTTTAGTATCTATATTAATACTAATACCCTGTTCAGAAGATTTTCAGAGATTGTGGCCAGCAGTCGGGAAACTTTGAAATTCCACAGCATTTGTGATCCTTCTCCAAAGGATGTCCCTACAGAGCATGTATGTACGGCAGGAAAGGGAGAGATTTTCTGAAATATCCTGAATCTAGCTATTGAAAAGCAGAGAAGGTCAGATAAATTTAATTATGTTCTGCTATAGGTAGGCTATGCTGTGCTGTAATGGTTTATCTTATCATCCTGTGCCACCAAGAAGGGATTCTACCTCTGAATCTGTACTCTGTGGCCTCTGTATAGTATAAAGTGTAAGCATCCACGCAGAAATTGTTGTTGTTAAATAGGAGGTACCAAGGTGTTCATCTATATAGCCAGAAAAAGGGTGCTACTAGCCAGCTAAGGAGGTGATAGGAGGTCATTCCTACTTACCAAAGAAAACTGGGAAGTTGAGAAGCCATCTGCATGCCATCCACTGGAATGCTTCAGATTTCTCTCTTAGCAGCCCAAAACAGGGCTACAACTATTCTTTTACTGCTTTAATCAAAACCATGAAATAATTGTTCCCAGGACAGGTAGAAAAAACAAAACACTTAAAAATTATGTCATAGTAGACCTGACAAAATAATGCCTGGAAAGGGTTAAGAAACATCCACTTTGCAAAATAATCTTCATTCACCCACTGCAAAACCTTCATGTCTTGAGACCTTCATTGTGCCACAAAGTTCCCTCAACTTTAATGAAACGTTAGTTTTTTCCCTGAAGACTGTACTTCATGCAGTCATAGCAATAAAATGAAGTAACCTTGAGATCACGGAAGTTAGAATAGATTATCTTTATGAAGCTAATGAGTAACTGTTCTAAATGTTACTTAAATACATTTTTAGAATGTTTTCATACATGTTACAGTGTAAAAATGCAGCTCTAGAAATTTCAAAAGGTGTTTTGTCACAGATTAATCGCAATGCAATAATTTAATGATAACAATAAAATGATGCTGAATTAATAATGAACTTTACAAAATAATATTGAATGTAAGAAGAAATTAATATTGTATTCATGGCAGCTTCATCAGTCTAATAATTTAGGATTCTCTTCCCTGGAATGAATAGATGTTTATTATTAATGAAATAGAGACTTCACACTTCCCCATCAGTCCAAACCGATGTGGAAAACTTCTGGGTTTGGGAGGTTTATCATGTCTGTTTGTCTTCTGTATCATTATTTTCTGCATTGAAGTAAAGAGAAATGATTCAATAATGGCTATAATGCTAATTTAAATTGGTGGATGTTGACTAACACCAGTCTGCTTAGTGTTTTAAGCAACAATTACAGTTGATAAGCAAACGGCTCTGATGAGACTCTGGTGAGAAAAAAGGTAATTTGGGTTTGATTCTTAGACTTTCAGACTCCTGGTAAGCTATGTGATGTGTAAATGCATCATTCTGGACTTTTAGATCTCTCACCATAATATTTTTTTCTCTCCCCCATGGGGACGCTGAAATTATAACTGTTCTAGGTGAGCCTATAGAGTACTAGGGCCCTGTGCCGAATGTGAAGTAATGATCTATAATTAATCTATTTATCAGGGAAATGTTCCAGGTAGTTCCTGTCATGTATGGCTATTACCTGTGATGTATGGGTATTACCTATGGTGTTATAAGAGTTCAATTGCAATCGGACTTCTACATTATCCCTCGCATTTCAAAAATAGTTTTATTGTTTCAGTATTTATCTGCTAGTTTCTCAAGTCAGCCAAAAAATATTGTGCAGGTAGTTCTATATTCTTGCAAATTCCAACAACGGTGCGGTAAAGTAATATTCAAGAAAGAAGCTAATGAATTTCTTCCTCTTTTCTGTCCTTTCAAGTGCAACAAAATTGTTCTTTGCCATTTTTTTCCCATTGAGTAACTTATCTGAAGCCATTTCAGACAGGTGTTGAAGTGCAACCGGACAAAAAAGTTCATTTTGTTTTAAGTCTGTGATTCTTATGGTGTTTTTATGCTCAGATCCAAAATTGTTTCTAATGGAAATTTTAGGGCAGGAAAGTTACAGTGCTTCAGGGAAGTAAAACCACTGGCCAAAGTAGGGTTGATTTATCCATTCTAAAGATAGTTGTCTAAGGGTATAATTTCCTAAATATTCTTTAGTTAGCAGATATTTTGACAAGTTCATTGCAAAACTAAGTGCATTCAGGATGCTTTGGTATTTTTATTTTTAATAAGGAAAATAAATTATCTGGGTTCTGCTCCCTAAAGAGACGCCTTAGTGACCTTTATTCTATATTTCTTTTCATAGATTATTGCGATAAGGAAACCCTCGTGTCGCGACCCACTGGCGTCTGGCTAATCCGATGGTATTCGTCGCCGCATTGTCCGTGATCAATAACTAATTATCAAAGTGGCATTTCTTTTCAAGAGCTCCTTGTTAAAAAATGGCTTTTGGCTGAGAGCGGAGGAAAAAGGTCGCCACTTTGACATCGTTGCAAGTCTTTCAAAATCCAGTGGGCCGTCCGATTGAATTACTGTCCCAAACTAATTGATATAAATTTGAACAGAAGAATGCCTGTTACTACAGAATGTCATAATGATATCCTTGGCAAGAGCATGTCAGTGGGAAAAAAAAAAAGAAAGGAAAGAGAAAAAAGACCAGTACCAGTCACAAAACATCCAGGCAAGGCTCAGGACAAGATTATTAACAAAATTAACAGGAACAAAATTGTACACTACTTCTTCCCAGTCAGTCTCGGACATTCAAGATAGACTAACGTTAATGTTTTCTTTTGAAACTCTCTCTTTATTTGAAAAGAGATTTTGAAAAATCTACTGGAAGAAAATAATTGCAATGTGCAAAGGAATGAAAACTGGATGGTCAGTGGAAAAGTCTTGTTGACTCTGCTGGGATCTTGAATGAATATCCATTGGAATTCAGCTTTTTTTCAGGGCAAAATTTGATAGACAGTGTTTCCTTAAGGAAGGTTGCTAAGTAGTTGCAAAAAAAACTGTACCTTTGAGATAAAACAAGTTCTCCGAAGAAAGCTGGACTGTATTTCAATCAGCCTTATGCCTTTGAACTGGGGAAAAAAAAAACCCTAAACAGTTAGGATATAGTAAGAGGAGTCATGAAAATGTGGTGAATATGGGAAAGAAGATCTTGTACTAGTTTTATCTGGAGATTTAGAAGTGCTTTATGTGTCACTTGGAGATTGTCTGCTGTAGAAATCTTGGACCCACTCTGTAATTTCATTGCAAGGTAAATGGGCTTGTGGGGGGCTCTACTTTTCTTTCTAGAACTTACAGTACTCTTCATGTCCAATATTCATTGTGGTAGTAACCTAAGCTCTGGAGGTACTAGGGAGCACAGGAAAAGTGAACATTGTAAAGGGGTATGGCATGCTACGGAAAAAGTGTGTGTTGTAGAAATATTGTGGGTGTTGTAGATTTTATTTTATTTTTTTTTAGCAGGAGGGGGGCATGGTGACTGGGGTTAACTCATGACAGAAATAAATTAGATGGATTTGTTACCTTGTCAAAAATGGTTGTCAAGAAGTTTATCAAAACGAGTCATTTTAGCCACATCCAGAGCAAGTCACATGATTGTTGAGTAAGAGATACAGACATTTGTGCCTAATTAGAAGCAGTGAGTTTATGTACTTTTTAATCCCTTAAGTCAAAGTCTCTAGCCAGGGTCTTTTAATGAATATCTTTCTAGCTAACTTATTGTTTTACATTTCTCAAGGATAAAGAGGAGTAACTAATTAAATGACGTAAAGACTTTCATCTCTGTAGGTTCCATCCAGACAGTATCAATCAGCAAACCAAAGCTTCTTCTGTGTGATAACAAGTCAGAAGTCTATATGTAATGAATAGTGTCTCCACAGAGATACTTATGGTCAAACTGATTCAAGAGAGGTACTCAGAAACAGATGGCTCAAGAGACCAAACCAACTTTAATTGATGGAGATGATCTCTTTTGGACTTCATTGTGACCAATAACTATTTTGACAACCGGTCAGTGGTACATTAAATTGATTTAATAGAAGACTGTCAATTTGCTGCTTATGATAGATTTATTGTTTGGTTAATAAGACCTCCAGGTCACATTTTCTTGCCATGTGAAAGCCACAAAGCAAGGCAGAAGGTGTCACAGAGCAAAAGTCTACAGATTCAGGTTCTGGTTACAAGGGGGAGAGTTCACTTTCATCTTGAAGGACCAACGACAGTGAAGTTGATCACAGTTGGTTCCCTATAACTTCCCTTTCAGTTTCCATATAGGACTTTCTCCCTGTCCTCTGCCTGGGAACAGGAAATGCCTTGTGATGGCAAATAGCTGAGCCATCTCCGGCAGACTTGCATCATCACAGAGTCACTAGGGAAGCCTCTTCTTGTCTTTCCTGGCTGCTTTAAAGACACTTTGTGAGGCTCTCTTTAGCAAACCAGAGAATTCAGTCTGAAAGCCTGTCGGGTCAGCCAATGTCTAGGTCAACCAGTCTTGCCCCTTAATTATTCCCTCTGGCATTACATTCACAGGGTGATGGAAGCAAGAAGCTAAATATATACCCTCACTATTATAGTGTCTGTGTATATTCTGCTTATACAAAACCATGTTTGTATTGTTATTATTGGAATACACATTTGCATCTTGCATAATGTGTAGGAGAAGTTGTAATACGTGTGACAGGACTGAAAAATAAAATAGAAAAAAGAAAGACGACTTCTACGTATTTGTGAAGCTGAAGCATTAATACTGCCAGGGCAGACTCAGAATGACATTAAACACTTTAAAATTGCTATTGACTCCAACAGGTAAGAGAAATTGTGCTGAAAGAATTACAGTTTTGTGACTCTCTTGATGTTGCATGGCTTTTCTAAGTGTAATACAGAGGCAACGTAGCCCTTATCAAGCAGATTAAAAATTGATTAGTTGATCTCAAAATCTGTTTTTGAATGAGAGATCATCATCTGCAGAGATCTGTTTCTGGCCTGAAGTTACTTGATATATGGGAGAAAAGATAAAATCACAAATAGAATTTGTGTATGAGAAATGGTATATAACAAAGGGACTGTGTCGTACAGTTTTAGGGAGTGAACTGTCTAAAGAGTAATTGAGGTGTAATGTTTATTACAGTTAAATGTTAATGTAAGGTCATGCACCTAGGAACAAGAATGCAAATTACATACATAAGTTAGGAAGCAAGTAAACCTCTAAATAAAATAACAATAAATAATAAGCAATAAATCAATAGCTAAAACTAATAATCATGATAGTCAAAATTGAACACAAGACTCAATACAAGGGGGTAAATATAATTTTTGGATTTATAAGAAAGGGAATATGTAAAAGAGTACAAAAAAATCATTTATTTTCTTAACCGCATTTGAGAAACTGCTAGTGGAATACCGTGTACAGCTCTGGTGTTTGAAGTAAAGAGCTCTGTTTAGCTTACCTGAGAGAAACCTAAGCGTTTACTCAGTCATGGTGGGCAAGTTGGGAAGATTGAGTAGTCAGAAGCTGAAACAGATAAATCCACGTTTATAATAAGACAAGTCTTTCAATTTTCCATAGCTTGCTACAACATTAAGAGAATTATGACAAAATACTCATAAATCTTTTGAAACTTCCCTTCTCCCCTTCTCTCACCTCTTTTCCACCAGCATCGTTGGTAATGTCTTAGGTGAATGACTGACATTCTGCTTTATTTAATTTTGCAGTCTGGCTTACAAAAGGAAATACTTACCTGAATTTTAATTCTTCAGTAAAGTACGTAAGTCTGGATCCACCTGATTGTCCCAAACAAGTGAACGTGTAAGTAGCTCAGAATATCTTGCATGTATTGCTTCTATTTAACGCTTGCTTCTTGTGTTTCTCTTTTTAGCCTAAGACTAGAGCAAAGAGCCATATGCAGTTAGATCAAAGCAGGAGCCTGTCCAGGAAGGAGCCGTGACTCATGAGTCATACCTAATCCCTTGATTCCCCTCAGATGGTACCTTTTATTTCCCTTCTTGTATCTGGCCAGCTGTTGCTCCTACTGCTGATCCTGCTGGTGTTTTACTGCTTTTATTGGCCCTGCCGATGTCTTTCGGTAGTCATTTATGAGCAGAAGTGGGGATGCAGGAGAGCAGCAGCTGTGCTCCACGCGGAGCGTGCCTGGCTGAGGAGCGAGGTGGGTTTGCCAAGAGTGTCTCCTGTCTTAACCTCCACAGCCCTTAAATAGCCCTTGAAGTTTTACTGTGGCAGTTACCACTTTAATATCTGAACAACTCCCAGGTTAATGGACTGACAGAGCAGGTTTCTTAGTGAAATCGCTTCCTGCTCAGGAATCTCTGGAGGTAAAGGTAGAAAGTGAGAGGTCAGCAGCTGTGGTCTTCATCGGCATTATGATGGGAGACACTTCTCAGTGCCTTATTTTTTCCAATTTTTTTGTTAATATTTATATAAAAATGTTTATAAACAATTAATTTGTGTGTATGCATACTTTACTCATTTGCAGCTGTAACTTTCCTTTCATTTGGAATCCATTGCTGTAGTATCATGAGTACTAAACCTGGCTTAGATTTATTGTTTTCAAATTTAATAAAACAGTTGAAGGAAAAATTGGCAACGAAACAGCCCCAGCGAGAATAATTTTAAATAGCTATGCATACAGACAGACACCCAACTGTAGCTGTCTCAGAACCTGGAAATCCGCAGTGAAAACAGCTATAAAAGTTTACAGTATTATACGCCCAAGAAAATAATAGAGATAGAAGGAGCTGTCTTTGTAAAATATTGGACAATAACCTTAGAGCTATTTCTGTACTGAACACAGATGAGTATGTCTAGATAGACTTTCCAGTTTTTCAGGAAGCAGTGAATCAGCTAAGAAAGTCCAACTTGGCAAATTTATTTCATTTATGTATGTTATTGATCTAAGGCTTGTTTTTTTCCATCTAAGCCAAAGTGACAAAAACTTCTCCAAAGTGAAACAAGTTCAAGCACTCCCAGCCTGTTTCCCATTAAACATCATAAGAACATTGTGATTTGACATTTATCTGGCAGCCTTAAATGTGAAAGCCCAGCGTAGCCGGTGCACGGAGAATGGAGAGGCCTCTTTGGCACCACCAGGGATGCTTTTACCAGGTTGGGGTCAGGTGTGATGACAGCAGAATGGAAGGAGGAAGTCTCACTTCACTGCAGACTTGAACTATATTTGACCTTCAGGGTTCCAGTGACTCACTTGGAAATTGCAGGGACGTTGTATTGCCCTTTCAAGAATTATAATTCCTTGCCATTCAAAAAAAGAAAAGAAGAAGAAGAAAAAAAGCTAATTAAGAATACCTTATCTGATGTAACCCTCATCCAAACAGAATCAGGGATCATTCTGGTGCAGTTCTTATAAAATGTAACTGTCTGACACGCTGGTGCTGGTGGCTGTGATTTGAATGTAGACCTTAAGGAATTGTGATTCCAAACTTCTCGGTGTCCTTTCCCTATCAGTCAAAAAGAATCGTATGAAATAATTATTAGGCTACATAATTATTTTACAAAATAGAAGGTGTTTTTAGTGCACGTTTCCATTTTAGTACCAATCATTACTTCCCTGAATACTAATAACTATGTTAAGCATTAATAGCATGTTTGAAGGTAAAGGGTCAATAGTCTAAGACCTACGAAAGAACTCTGAGCATTTGCAATGTAAAGGAAACCTTTCATGGAAAAGTGTTAAATAATAAATGCATTTCTGGAGGAAATATTATATTGTGGTCCATTTGGGGAGAAATGACAACTTATAGGACATCCCTCAACTGTCTCTTTTAAAAATATCTTTAATAATGCTATGGCTTTGCACTTACTACAGAGGTTAACAGAAAGCTTGCATCCCTGCAGAGGTCAGTAAGTATTATATTTACTGAGGGGAAACTGAGGCATGTCAAGTGTCTAATATTACTCAATGTGCCAGTATAAGGAGAAATTTTAACTCATCACTGTCTTCTGTTTGCAAAAAAAAACATTGCCTAGTAATCCATCATTTAATAGCTAGCTAAAGATACAACGTGCACGTAAGAGTAGGGGAATTCCTTCAGAAAAATTAAGTGCTGCCTGAAATTTTTGCTTCAAGGGGATTCCAAATTGAAAATTATGAAAAGATTTTAGAGAAGAGTTAGAAATGCTTGGTATCAGTGTGAATTTCTCTTTTATGCTTTTACATATGCATTGACATTTTCTGGGACCAGAAGAACTGAAGCCTCAATAAAATGGCAGCTCAAGTCTGAAATGTTGTCTCATTGAAGTCAATGAAGAGACTCTTCATCAAATAATCATCTGCTTTTAGGGGCATTATGTAAATGCCATGTTTATTCCTTTTTTTAACACAGTCTTTTTTAAAGGAGTAAATAGGGTATGACTAATTAAGGCCCCAGTAAGCTAACATTTTTCACCATTAACTTTTTCTCTCCTTACCCTGCAAATGTATTCTTCCAGCTAGAGCAGTAACTAAAGTGGATTGCCATCTTCTGCTATTTTTTAGGAGCCTTTCTCACATGTAAAGCAGTTTACTCAGCAGGCTGCAGATCTACAACAGGCTGTTTTTTGTACAGGCAGCTTCCTTTAGCAGTGTGTGCAGTTTGCTGATCCTGTAAAACTGCATGGGAAATGGGCAGAGCTCTGGGATAGAATTTGGACTGATTCAAAGCTTTCCTTGGTATGTGATTTAAAATAAGTGAGACCAAAATATACAAATGGATTTGGTGGCTGCAAGATAGAAGTTTTAGGTCTCCTAAAACATCTGTGAGTTAAATATGTGTATTCCCTATCCTATTGCAAGGCATCTCAAGCCAGGAGCCAGCATCCTGAATAAGGAGACACCTAAACTAATACATATGGAAATAGAAAAATGGATGTGATTGAAATGTCTAGAGAAGATGGAAATACCTCCTGCCACTTTGGATTCATAAGCCCAAACCATCTCTTAAACATTCATACCCAAGTCCTTTCTTCTCATTTGCCAATCCTTGAATAGTCACTCAGGAAACCGAAAGTGTGAGGTTAATTGCAGGGGATCCAAGCGAGTCAAAGAAGTAATAACAGAGGTGCCTGTCACCCAGGTGGCCCAATACTTAGGACACCCCCTCTAGAAAGGGAAAATGTCTCGATCTAAAGTTTCCACTTCAAAAGCTGTTTGTTTATCCACTGTAAGTTTTATGTAGTGTGCCCTGCCTAAATCTCCTTGAATCTAGGCCCAAATCTGAGTTTCCCAAATTTTTGTTTCTTTCTAATGTCTAGCCAGACAATCAAAACTTACGATGTTTGCAGACCACATGAAACCAATGAATAATCTTCCAGTAGAACACATTATTTTCCCAACACATTCAATGGGTAAACAAGTTTCAAATGAGACTGAAACTATTTTGGATTCCTTCTGGTTCAGGTTAGTCCTACAGGTCTGCTCTTGTTTTATGTGAGCACCACAGTTCCCACATGAGTCAATTATTACCTATCACTAATTCCATGTGGATTGTTTTTTCAGAGAGCAGCATCTACCAAAACACACCTGGGTTTGCTACTCTCCAGACAGAGGACGAGATGGACCAGCACACCAGAGTGCCAGAACTTCCTACAGGCGGAAAACAAAGTCCAATTTGAAGCAGCAGTGAAAGTGAGGCCCTTGATTTCTTGTGTCCCCTCTTTTTTTACCCAAAGTTGTTATTTTCACAATGCCAAAAGTCACTTCTCTTGTGGTTAGAGAGGATTGGGGTGGTTTTCTGTGAGGGAGCTCTAATAGTCTGTATGAGGCAGTATCTGAGTGAGGGATTATCTATACCAAAGTTGTCCTGTATTCCACTGCGTGCAAGTTTTTCATGCACTCATTACCTGTACTCCTGAAATAGCATCAAGAAAGAGCACCAGGAAAGCCTGTGCGTACTCTGTTGGTGCCTAACAACAATTGTTTTTGCAATGCATTAGAATACATATTTGACTGTTAAAGAGTTAAAGAAAAAATGAATCCCGATTAAAAAAAAAAAAAAAATCAGGCCATCGTATAATGCCTCCTCATTGCTATAATGATATCAGTTGCAACAAGTCCAATGGCTGACCTCATTACAAGGGTTTAATTGCATTGTTACACAGTTTCACTTCTTCTCTCTGGCCTCTTTCTCTTTATGACAGCTCTAGAAAGGAATTTCAGCTTGAGGTCAAAGGAAATTAATTACTGCTTTCTTAATCTGTGCTCATCTACATTTAGAAAACTTGGGGCTTTTCACTAACATATTTGTGTCTCATTTCTGTATAGACCCAAAGTTATAAGACTTTTGTCCTTTGTGAAAGTGCATAAATAGCCTTTTTCATATCAGAGGCCACATTTTTTTCATGTCATTTACAGTTGTGCTCGTATGGACTGATGCCAATGGACCCAATGGAATGTCTCTGGCCATACATTCACTGTGACTGAGGTAAGGCTTTTGCAATGTAAGTTTAATTCAGGCTAAATATTGTAGGAAGATGATGGTTGTAAATATATATACATGAAGAGACGTCTGAATAAGATCTTCAAAATTAATTGTGGATACTTCTGCATCAAAAAGGATGAAAAAAATGTGCCTCTGATACCAGGTTTTGCTTGTTGCTTTTCCTGTGTTTCTGTTAAATATGTCATAGAGTAGTTAGAATACGTGGTTCATGCTTCAAGTAACTTGCAATCCAAATAGCACATGATCCAATGTACTGGCATCAAAACAGTGAGGATGGAGACAGAGATTGGGACAACATAACAGTAGTCCTTGGTTGAGGAGCAAAAGTGTGTGCCAACATTGTTAAATGCTGTTACAGTACGAAATGTAAAAATAAGGGCTCCAATCTTGCAATTAGCTCCTTTAAGTTGATCTTTTCTTCTTCTAACTGAAGAACTCTAACTGGTTTTAGAAAGAAGTTTGGTTTTCTTTTTTAATAATTTGGTTCTTGAGGGAGCAACTATAAAGTGACTTTTGAAGGGAAGATACATGTGGGATGAGGTACTCCAGAGAGATCTCCGGGAAGAATTGATGAACTAACTCTGAGGGGATATACCAAAGATAGCCTGAACGAACAGTATCACAGTGCAGTCTAATACAATTTTTTAACAGTGTTATATAGTTGCACAGTGTTATATAGTTGCAGTACATAAGAAATATATTTTTCTGCAGAGCATATTTCTTACATTTACCTTACTGACTAAAAAATCCTGAAAGTGTTGACAAAAATGAAAATTTGATAAGTTTTGAGCCCTTTAGCATGACACTTAAAATTCTCACAAGGCTGTTTTCCATCTTTTGGTCAGCTTGACACACACTGAAATTCCTGATATCAGAATTGTGTGTTCATAGCAGTTGCTTAGCTGCTGTCTCATTCTCTCCTTCTAACATTAAGATGGACAACAATAAAACTGCAGCTGCAAAGCAAAACCAGCTCATTGGCTATTTTGCCTTTCATTTCAGTTGACTGAAATTCAGCTGAGTTAAAAATACCTGCAGAATGGGCAAGGTTTCATCTAAGTTGCTAGTAAGTCCTTAACATAAGGTATGTTGGAATGAATTTCATGTTCTCCATTGCCCAGTTTGTGAAGCAGACCATGTCAAAAATCTCAAGCCAACCACTCACAGCCATGTCTATGACTGCCTTATCCATAGCATTGGTTGGAGCAGCACCATAGGAGCCATAACACTTGAGTGTGTGTCTGGAGGAAGCGTGAGTTTGAACCTCCTCTTAGTACTCTAGAGTTTTTCCTGACTCACCCCGATTTTAAATTTTGGCTTAATCAGTTTGGATGAGGGATATGGAACATGGGTTCTGGCCCCAGATAGAGGAGACAATCTGTGTATAGCCATAAACTTACTGAAACCTTTTCAGTCGATCTGAAAAGAAGTCCTGAACAAGCCTAGAGAGTAAATAAACTTCTGCACCATCTACCACCATAAAGAGGTACGGTGACACAACAGATAGATGCATCTGAACTAGATTAAATCCAAGTATTTTTGGATAACAACAGCGAAGAAGTCAAAGCAAACATGAACTTCCGTATGCAATAACTACTTAGGTGTATCCAGAGTCACCGCAGGGCTTGTATCTGGAGTCGCTGGAGTCTTTCCTTAAGCATATATTGAGAATGTTACACTGCTATTGATATATAAGGTACTAGGAGCAAAGGTAGGTGTAATCATATTTTAATCCCATTTTCAGTTTTGATAGAGACCTTGGAGGGTGTGGCCTGGGTCACCAACCATCTGTGAGTTACTGCACTCCCTGGGACCAGGAGTTTGGTGCATCCATTACCCAAGATGAATGTCACATTGAGGTGTGAAAGGATTAAGCTGAAAGGCCTAGTTAACACAGACGTGGCACTGGTGACAGAATTAAGTGCTAATGATATATAACAAAATGCTATTACATGAAATGGGATCTTTTTTTCACCCTTTTTTTTTTCGATTTTGTGTGATAGGACTAGCAGAACAAAATGAAAAACTATTCATCAATCAGGGGTCTGGCTAGGTCAGACACTTTGGTCAAGCAATGCGAGTAATTCTACCTACCTGCACTATAATTTATTGCAAAATTAATGCCATAGCATGCAAAGCCATTGTCAGAAAAAAAGTAATTCTTAACCCCTGGAAAAAAAAAGCAAATTTTCTTTTTTTCTTTTTTCTTTTTTTTTATGACTAACGGTGAAAGATTAAACCTTTTTAATAGTGAGGGTTTAGAGTTGATTCGCTTCTAATGATTGAAAAAGGGGCCTTGAACAGGGCTTGATAGAGTTTCTCAGTCATTGGCTAGACCAAGATATACTAAAAAATGAAACAAAAGAGAGTGTGAGGTATTACTTTTTGTTAAAATTTGCCTGTTTTATTACAACAGAATTAAATTAAATCTTAATGGGAAGAAGTAGTTTGGATATACTACTACTTTGAGAATTTTCAGGGCAGTTTTTTCTTAACCAGGTTAAAAATGTAGTAACTCACCAATTTGCAGTGTTAACTGCACTGTTATAAGCTAGGGATAGAAATGGCAGTATTGTTAGAGTTGTTATTTTTAAAATGATTGAAATTATAGTTTAGAAAAATCATATATCATTTTTTGATTGGTCTTGATTCTTCTGAAAATTTAAGTGACAATGTGAAGTATTTAGCTGTGATGTAGATTGTAGTTTCTAAAGTTGTTCTAAGATTTTCATTAAATATCACACATGCTTACTGGGGGAGATAGAAGCTGGGTGGAAACTTTAAAAAAAAATAGTAGATCCTCATAGCACTTTTGTAAGCCTTTGTAAAATGCATTCCCCAGAAAATCAATTGAGGCATACCGAAAGGATATGTGCTTTCATGGAGCTTCATAAATATTCTTAAACCAATACCCTTTGTACAGCACACTGTTTTGGTGTATGGTGGATTTGACCAGGTAACGTGAAGAGAAGGCAAACATCGTAAAACTCTGAAGAGCAAGAAAAGGAAAGAGCATCTCCCCTGTTTTCATCTCTTTCTCTCTCTATATGCCTCATGCTTAGTTCAAAAGATATGGAAGCACAAGAGATGGATTTATCTGCCCTCTGTTCCACCACTTTATCCCTCCATCCTTTTTTGTTTTTTCCTTTTTTAATGTATATAAAATAGTATAGTGTAACTATTACTGGAAGGATAACAGGAGGTAGAGAGTCATCCTTTGCAGGAGGTCTGCCCATGTTGTGTACTGTTTTGCTGGGATTGCCTGAATGAGGATGGATTTACTGATGGAGCTTCTGACTAAAATGAATCTGAATATGAAACAAAGGAATCGGGTTCAACTGCAGAAACTATGGAGCAGCTCTACTGCGCATATAGGATTTCTGGATCCATTAGCTCTCTAGAGTACTGAGAAAATGTGGTGAAGAGTCAGCTTGTTTTTTCCTCTTTTTCTCATGTATGCTAACTGATTTTACGGAAAAACAGGAATACTTTAAGACAAGGAATTAAATTAGGAGTGGTGTTATAATTGCCAGATAACATTCCAGAAAGAAAGGCAACAACATGACTTTTCCAACACGAAACTAGTCAACTTCAAACTAACCTATGATAGTTTTGCATTTCAATGTAGGTGAGATAGTCATAAATAGTAGTAAAGTCATATGGCTTGTGTCTAGAATAATATTGTATATATAAAAAAATATAAAATGGAAGAAATATTGCAAGGATATTGGCATTGCCAACTCTTCCTTTCGTGTATTATTTCTTCTGAAACTTACACTCAGAGGTTGCAGATTGCAATATCTGGTGACCTGCATAAACTTGTATAGCAGCTAGTATAGTGGTGTGATTCTATTATCTAGACTTTGCATCTCACCTGCTGGGAACTCCCAAGAAATTATATTACAGTACAACTAATCCAGTTTTTATTTTTGTTGTGGCTTTCCCATAAATATTATGGTAAGGATCTTCAGGTACACTATCTCCACCTGTGTCTGTATACACATGGAATAGCACCTGAAATTTGGAACCTGCAAATACCCGCAGAATTAAGAATAGTTTTCATTTTATCTAACAAAACCTTATGTCTGCCCACATGCTGGTCGCAGTTAAAGTTTGCTGCCCCAAAACTCATCTAGAACTATTTTAAGAAGATGCTTTGGCACAAGTCTTCAATTTGCATGCCTGAACGTTGCATGGTGTGGGCAGACCTTTCAGTAAATATATTTTGAGAACTTTTCATATTTAAGTGATTTAAAGGGCTTGTGCAGATCTCACCAGTATTGTTGCTAAAGTTTTGTGGTGCAGGTTACATGCAGTTATGTGGTGGAGCAGTTTCAAAGTCTTCCCCCAATTTCCTAAGAATAGTATAGGAAAGGTGTAAAATACACCCTGTAGTGCCCCCAGCAGGTAGGTAAAAGTACAGGTGTTGAAGACATCTCTTGTATTTGTTACGTACCGTTCCCCATGCTTAAAAGAACCCCCACTTCATCACTGGAACTGGTAACCTCTTTGACAAGAACCTCTGGTCATGTAGTTCCCACTACAGGGTAAGCTTCCTGTTTATAGGCACTGCCTATTTCATCTGCTGTGAAGACACACATATAAAAAAAGAAAGGCTGGCATTAGCCACATATCCATAAAAGCCTAGCAACCAGGAGTATTATCTTTATTCAGAAGAAGTATAGCACTTTTAAGGTTCAGAAACATATATAAAAATTGGGTTCTGAAATGGTCATTTTTCCCCTCTGCTATGCCATTATAGCGATCAGCCAAGCTTCTGCAAGGTAAATACTTTTGGAAAATAAGTGGAAATTTGCTGCAAATCAGTCCCTTTTGTGCATGGCCACAGGAGCATGTTGAAATGTTTGGACACTAATACCCATTCATTTTCTTGGCTCCATAAATAAAAGCCGCCAGCTATGTGGCGGCCGTGAAATGGTATTCTTCAGCACCCAGCAGGAAGCCCCATCCTTATTACCACTGCAGGGGGCAGGACAGGCCCAAAATAGCAAGACAACTAAATCAAGACATTTTCAATGTCTAACAAAATGACTGTGGTTTAGAGAGAAGCAAAAGGTTGGAAAAAAATTGGAGAGCTTTTATACTTAGCATAATACCTTTGTTAAAGGAGTTCAGATAAGAAAATAAGATCTTAAAGAAAAAGCATAAGCATATTTCTGAATATAATTTAAAATATGTTAAGATCTTATGGAATCATAAACCGAGTACACCGCTATCGTCAAAGCACATCTTATTCAAGTTCTGTTTTGACAATGGGAGCCCATGGTTCGTAACAAGTAATGTCTTCTGGTAATGCTGTTGTCCTTCTTGGGTCTTCAAGGAAACAGAAGGTTTCAAAATAGATATTGGAAATTTGTCAGTAAAACTGGAAGTCTCCCTTGGCCTACAAAAAATACTAAATTTAGTAATTTAAGTAAGTAAGATTACTTATGAGGACAAAAGGTTTTTGAATGGACTATTGAATTTTCTACAGTTTTATTTAATGTTTTTGTCCTTCATATTCCAGAAAATATGACCCTAACTTAGGGTAACATAGCCTACCAAATGGTTGCAATCAAAATATACCCAATGTTAGTACAATATATTTTTCTTTATAGTTGAATTGTACTTTGTTGGAGAAAAAGAAAAAAATAATAATAACTGAGCTAAACTGGGGAACTTTAAGTGAACTAGTAGCAATTCAGGGGATATCACTTTGCTTAAGATAATCAAGGATTAAACTGATGAGGCTTCAATGAGTTCACAGTTTAAAGCAGACTTTCAATCAAGTTTCACGTCGAATCTCTATCATTACATTGCAAACATATCTTCCCCATATATATTAAATTTTTATTCATCTATGATTCTGATTATAGATTTGATTGAACAAAGACTGAGTACTGCTACAAGTATTGTATTTTGGTTAATTCATTTTGGCTGGACATGTGTATACATACATACAAACACACACTTGGGGGATTAGAACAGTTACTCCAAATTTCTCATTATAGGTAGAGCCCATCTCTAGTTTCAATAGAAAATAATTATTTTCCCAGTATTTGTACTGCAAAGCAGAAAATGCTAAGATGCAAAATGCTAGAGAGAAATTAATTCAATGTGTTATGGACTATCATCTTGTAGGCCAACATGAGGACTTTCGATGATCAAAGGGGGAACCACGATGAAGGTTCTTACTGCCACTGTGCACACAGTGCAGTCTCTGCAATCCCCACTGCCTGCAGCTGCAGATTGACATCAACAACATCCCTGAGCATTCAAACTGTTTTTATGTTTGGTCCCCTTGCAACTCTGCTCTTAGAGTAAGCCAAATTGTTCAAGGAAATTCAGACACATGATAGGAACCGTTCATATTCACTAAAGGCAGAATAGACAAAAGTAGTTGGCTCCATTTGGCTCTACAAACTCAGCTCTGAAAAGTGATGCATAGTCCATGAAACCAAACCCACAGCATGAAGAAGTGCAATGCTTCAGAGAAAACTATCCTTCTGCTTAGGCATACACACTGAGGTAGCTTGTAAAATCAGAGCTGTTACAAACGACTGGGTTAAATCCAATAGTTCTCTTTTCTATAACAACATAAATATTAAGGGAGAATCCAGATAAATAGGTAAGGAGATTCCAAAGGTGTTATTAGGTATGCAAAGACAGTCTAGTTCATCATATAAAAATTTCCCCATCCTGTTGTTTCCTCTCCTGCCTGTGTGGCACAGGTTTGCAGGTCACGCATCCAGGCTGGTGGCAACCATGAACTTAATCCACAGCTTCCCCTTCCCATTACAGGAGTAACTTAAAATACACCTTTGGGGGCACTGACAGTGACCCAGATTCATAAAGCTGCTTGCTGCCCAGCTGTACAGCTCAGCCTCCTGACCTCTTAGTTTAGAAAAGCAAACGACCAACAAATCTACAAAAGAAACTGTAGCAAAGGATGCATTGCTGTCAGAACTGTTATTACAATTATTGATACTACTAAAGTAATTCAGGCATTAAGCCTGTAATCTGTGCTGCTGTTTATCTGCTTCATTTAAAAGTTACAAGGCCAAAACTCATTGAAACCAATGGAGATTCACTCTCTTACACATTTACATCTGAACTGCTGAGGGCATGAAAAGATCTTGCCAAATTCTTTGAAAGCTTGTATTTGCAATGTGACTTCCAAAATGGCTAGTCTTGAAACTAGATTTTAACAAACTTCAGTTTGATATGTGTAAGGAATAATACCTGAAACATCCTTCTTACGCTCAGCTTTTTATGACTCAGCCTTTAATGATTACAATAAACATTAGCTTACCTAATAAAAACTCTAGTATTTCAGAGCTGGCACACAGTATGTTAACTGCATCTGGTGTCAACTGGAGCTAATTAATATTTTTATAGGTGTCTTCTATCCACTGTAGTTTAAACGGAAATATTGTGGGGTGCTTACATCAAAGCTGGAGGCAATGGAGAGCTGTTGCTTGCTTCCTAGGCTGAACTGATAACAAGTAGACCAATTTTTATGGGATTGTAAAAGCTAAATGTGGCTACGGTTCATGCAGAGAAGCACTTTTTCCTGTAGCTCTCGCAATTCAGCACTCATGTTCATGGCTTGCTTGCTCCAAGGTAGTCAGAGAGACAGATAGAGGGACAGGCGGACAGATAAACCAGCAAATAGCTGTGCCTATCCTTGGACAAAGCACACCGTGACCCAGACAAGAACCACTTTTTTTTTCTTTCCTTCCAACAGCTTTAAAAAATGCGCTCTATCAAGCATTTACTTGTGGTGCAGATAAGATTTATCTAACAAGACCGGGCTAAAATTAAAAAGAAAGATGAAATAGCACAAGTGGCGCTTATATGTGTTTTGAAGCGTACCAATCGGCCTAGCGCAATGTCACAGCCCTGGGCTAAATTTGCAAGTGGTCGAGCATCTCCTTTTTAAAAGGTTAACCTACAAAGAGCACACAAGCCCCTCTCGATGAATATGGGCAAACACCCAGGGAGCTCCACAACAATAAGAAAATAATGACATCAACCTGACCATGCTTAAGTACATAACATGCTGAAGGTTCACGGTTGTGTGGCCTGGAACAATAAAGGAAAAATAAAGAAGCCTGCTTGGTAGGCCCCAGCTGTTATTAGCCATGCTGTGAGATCAAGGGAAGGTATGATATGGGCTGCCATTTCAATTGAGACCAGGTTAATCTCTCAATTTGTGGAAAAAAAAAACTAGAAAAAAAAAAAAAAAAGAAATAGCGAGAGAAAGCAGACTTCACTCCACAGTGCTACATATGGGACAAATAACAATATCCCCATTTGCATAATCTGTCTTTAACCCTTTCCTAATGGAGACTTAATTTCCTAAGAGTCACAAACTACGGATTTAATTCTCCTGCCCGCTGAAATGAAATATCCAACATCCGTTAACCATTTCCCATTGGTGCTGCCAGGGTTTTCGGCTGCCGTGGGGCTCAGGAGGGACCACTGGCTGCTGCTGGGAGACGGGAGGTGGGTGCTGGATCCCCCTCTTTGCTCTGTCACTGATGGGCTCTGCTAGGGCAAATCCGTGAAAATCTGCTGTCCTTCACAGCCGTGCAGTAACACCAAGCACTCCCACCAGTGCTCTGAATTAATGTACTGCATTTGGTAGGAACAGTGGCTTGTTCTCATAGCGATTTTCCATGTGGAAGATTCTGTATTGATGAGAGCAATGAGGAAAATTCAGACTCCTCTCAAGTCATATGCAAACTGCCTTTAGACTCCCCGTAGAGCCAAGGTTTCTGTCAGATCTCTTGTGGAAAGCTGTTTTCCTGTGGACTTGATATCTCAAAGACTATAATTTCTGTATTATATCTGTTTTATTTGTAGCTTTTTAGGTATAAGCCTGTACATATGCACAGTCTGTGAGGTTACCTTAGGAAGATGTGGGTAAGGAGCAGGGAGGGATGCTGCATGCCCAGCTCCTCCTGGCTGCTCCCCTCTGCCCCAAGGGAGGCAATTCCATCTCCAGAAATGATCTGAGCAGATTCCTCAGCTCTGCTGACTCAGCACGTCAAGTGGCAATATTGATTAAAATTTACTTTTTTCCCAGGTAACAGGTTGATTCAGCTAAGTGAAAATATCTGTGTGAAGTTGTACCAGAGGGCATATGGCAGTCTATGGCAAGGCAAAAAAATTAAACTAGGTCCCTGCAAATCCTTGTTAGGACTTCAACTGCTCTACAGTCATTTCTCTCTGCTTCATTCCTCAATACTTTGTAATCAAAAGGTTGATATAGCAGTAGTAGGTGTGTTTACTTTTTTGGGGAAAAATCTAGATAACACAAAGTAAAATTCATTGTGGAGAAGGTACTGTATTGTTAGACTTGTTGAATTCTTTGTATTTTCTACATGAAATTATAGATATTTTTATTAATGGCCTTCTATTACAAACTGGGACTAAGCGGTATTTGGTTCTTTAACTAAGGGCAGTTCCTCTGCACAAATATTTGAGATGGAGATTCTTCAGTGTGTTGATTTTGCCTGAGATCAGAGACTAGAACCTAAAAATCTTTGCACTATATTCATAGACAATAACTTCCACTTTTTGTGTTTTTCTGCTATATTGAGCATCTCTTTTGAGATTAAACACCAAATTATAAAGATTTGAAATCAAGTGTTTTCTTCCATTTGTTTTTTAATTTTAGACTAATTCAATAAAAACATGTTCTTGACCTTACAAGGACAAAAGGGTAGAATATTGGAGATCAATTAAAAATTGTAGTATTTTTATAAAGTATTTTCCTTAGGCTTCTGAGTGCTCATTTTTCGGAGTAGTTCACCCCAAACCCTAGATCTGCATTCTCCAAGAAGTCTGCCTACCTCCTCTTTCAGCTGAGATACTACTACTTTCCCTTCTTTAGCCATTTCTGAGTGTTCTTCAGTGCTCTGAATTCAGTGCCTGAGTTTGTACTGAAAACTTCTGGGTGTGGGGTCACAATTTTCACAATGTCTCTTCACAGCAGGGAGCATTATAGAGTTCAGTTGCTTGCATGTAATGTAAATGTAGTTGTAATCTAAATAAATAGTAATAATGGGAGTATCATTCCCTAATAATTTGTGATATTCTTGGATAGCCAGAAATAAATTTAAAATCTACTCCATTCCTACTCACTAGCTCTTGCAGCGAGAAGACGTGGTCCCAAATATTCTGCCTGACCTTGCTGCCGTGGAAGAGTGGTAAGGCTTCCAAAGCTTTGTAATATAAAGAGTAAGTTCTGGGCCTTTACTATGAATTTATGTACAGAGAATTGTTTGGATTTTTTTCTTTTTCTCTCTCTCTCTTTTTTTTTTTAATTGCTAGTGTGCACTAAATCGTATTTTATTTTATTCACATAGCACTTAACAGCAGTGCAGCCAGGTGTTAAATAATAATAGAGGAACATCAAATGGCTTGGCGGGTCAAAAAAAAAAGCATCCAAAAGTTCAGATACTTCTCTGGAACCTTCCCAAACCATGCTGGTCTGGAAGCTGAACTAAATAATCTCATAAAAAAAAAACCCTGCTTTGTAGAGTGTTCCTTTTTTTTTTTTTCTTCCCGTTTTTTTTTTTTTCCCTGTTTTTTTTTGTATGGTACCTTAAGGTGTAGAGATTTGGGTACTTGCAAAAGATTATATAATGCATTATTTACTCAAAAGTATCTTAGGAAGCTAATCATTCAAGACTCATCAACTTTCGATAGCTGTCCTGTGTTTTCCATTCTCATTGAGATCAGAAGTACTCAGTAGAAAATGCCAGCAAATTAGCCTTTAAAAAATCTGTCAGAAGCTAAGGCAGCATATCTCATTGCTTATTAATAGTTTCTCAAATTCATTTTAACTTTAGGTTTTTTTAATGATTCTTAGCTCCTTATGTATGCAAATACAGTATTTGACAGGAAAGTAAACTGAAAGTAGGAGAGTAAATCACAGCTTGGCAAACACAATAATTTATTAACAGTGACAAACAGTTTTGTGCCCACCATTTCTGTATTAATGAGAATTTTGGCTGCATTTTAGGCCAGAAGTCCTGGTTTCTCAGAATTTCTGAAACTTTCTGAAAAATTTCTCAGAAATTCTCAGAATTTCTGAAAATTTCTGCCAGTGGAAGACCCCAGATAGTTGTCTACTGCTGAAAACCATCCCTCAAAGATAGTAACTGGAGGAGGTGTGTTCAGAGCAAAATCCAGATCTACTAATGCACAACCTGTGGTCTTTGGTCTGTGCTTTCTTGTAGCAGACTTGTATTCATGAGCAATAGTGCTGCTAGGTTGAAATCCTCAGGCTGTGGACTTTGAGGAAAAAATATTTTTGTACAAGATTTCGGTCTAAAGCTCTCTGTTTATACACACATAATGGATATGTAATGTATATAATTGTTGAATACATTTCCATAATAAACAATGTATTTCTCATTTTCACGCAGGAAAGATGACTAGCATAGAGGTGAAATTATGGTGATTTTTTTTTCCCCTTTTTCTTTCTGCACTATGTAAAAATAAGATAGCATTGGTGCTGTGGACAAGTCTGAGACCACCAGCTAATTTTACATAGGCCACTGAACAGTTAGATGAGAATTGCTCTTCAGGGTGTTCTCTTTGACAATAAACAGAAGCCTCAAGTCTGTTTTTGGCTGCAGTTCAAAAAAATTACTAAGGAATCCTACACACTCATGTATATGAACACAAGCTACTGCACATTCCCATACAGTAAGCTTGCAACCACAGTTATTAACATTTTAAAATAAGTAAATGCAAATAAAATGACTGAGTAATGCATGTTATGTTAAGATCAGCTATATGAAAAGCAAAAGGATTAAAAGTTAATTTCATCCTTTTTAATTCAAGGGACATATAAATGGCATTCTGGGTAGAGTCAACTCCTCTTTTATCAGTCCTTTGATGCTGCTTTCTCACTGATTCAGTTGTTCAAATGCTACCTACATAATAAAATCCTGAGTTAATTTACTAAGATTTTACACCAGTGCAAATGAAAGAAGGGAAAGTGCTAAACAAGGCAATTAGCACTCTGTTTAGTGCACTCCCAAAATAAATGTAGGCAATTTACAATTTGGCAAATGGCACTCGATCCAGATCCAAGTCATTTCTGCCTAAGGGGCTGGTGCAGTTCATTAGGGGTGAAGGGAAAGGGGTCTTTGTTTTGCTTTGCTTTTTAACTATATGTATATATGTACACATACAAATACACACGTTGCTATTAAGGTCCACCCCCTTTTAGAGTACAGCAACAGATGTGACCCCTTCTGAGGTTATTAGGATTTCTGGTGGAAAAATGTCAAGCTCTATGCTCTCATTGTCCACAGAAATGACCTCATTTATTGTGATAATGCTCTTTGCAAAGTGAGGGATTCCAAAATTGGCAATTCACTGATAACCTCCTTTGTGACTCTCTTGCCATGATGGTTTTCTGTGTGCTTACATGTTTATTATCACTGGAGCTGTTCAGATCAGATCCATGAACCTGGGAATGTCCCGAGTGAAATGATAAGATAAAGCACTCTGCAACTACAACTGACTCTCTTTTTAATTGACGGGAAGACTGCACTATGACTTCCATGTTTATTCTTGTAAGCTCCTTATTAATGCAAAAATAATAGCTGTTATTAATGCAGAATCACAGCCAGCATTAATATTTAAGATGTAAGAATGAAGGAGGTTAAATACGTGTTTATATTAGTTTTAAACAAAGAGCTTTGCAAAACAGTTAAAGCAAGTAATGATGACCATATTCACAGAGAGTGTGTGTAGTGTGAAATACCTGCTATGTTCTGAGGTTTAAATACATATTCTTAGCGGGATAAAGGTCTTTGGCTGGTCTCCTGTGTTGTCATGCTGTTTCTCTGAATTGCCACTCCTTCAGAATATGGATGAAGATCCTAAACAAATCTGTAATATAGTGTGATATTAAGACTGATTTTTTTGTTTTGTTTATTCAGTCTATAAAGCTCTTTTATATGACAGATCATAAGGTAAAAGCATTCTTTTGTGCCCTCTAGCTGCTGGTTGCACAAATGGAAGAAAGAGGGAGAAAACAACCCTGTGATTATTAAATTTTCCTCATCTATAGGGTTAAGTACCTTGGCTAATAAAGATCTCTCATGAGGATAAAGTTTCTTTCTTGGCAATGTCACATCTATTTAAGTAAAAAATCATTTAGATGCTTTCAGTGATTCAAGCTGTTACCTTTACATAAAGCATCCACACTAATTCCTCCTATTGTTTTTATCTCCAGAGAAAGGCTGACATTGCATTTCTTGGTTAAGCAAACCTCCCACAGAGGCTAGGCTGTGGGATCGGGCCCTTTTGTGCTATAGAAATCTCTCTGTAAAAAAAAAAAAGATCTTTGTATGCTCATGTAAAAGCACAAGAATTGTTTTGAGCCATTAAACATATTATTTCAGATTTTGACAATTCAACCTCATCTTGTTCCAAGCAATCACTAGGTCTTTTGAATTCAGATGCTTATTCTGATTTTATGCTAGCATCGCACTTGTAACTCTGTGTATCCATACAATCCAAACTGTTTAGTTCTCTTTGCTAGGTTACTAATGAAGTAATTATGTTTCTACATTGGTTTAAGATTATAAATCACAAGCGTATTTTCTTAATTGTTTTTAGAAACTTCTCATCACCCAAAGCCTAGTGTAAACATTTAAAGTCTTTGGAAAACACCATGGGCCAAACACATGCTCCTTCCTGGATTCCATTAGCACACAGGCAGACTCGGGCTTATGCAGGCTAAATTTGTGGCAAGAAATCCCTCGTTGAGACGATAAGGACCTTCTCACTGGTAAGCACAGCTCAACTCCGAGACAACTGCCGAGGGAGGTGTAGAGTGTCTTTGCTGGAGGTTTTCGAGATGAGGTCAGACAAACATCTGTCAGGGATAGTTCGGGTATCCTTGATCCTGCCAGAGGCAAGTCTGGAGTACAGACAACCTCTGAGTCCGTTTCAGGTTATATTTTTACGTTTCAGTGCTCCCACGCTTTGCAGGTGAAGCTTTGTGATTGCTTGAATTGCATTGCCGTGGGTAGAATATTCCTTCCCCTAAAGACCATGCCTGTTTTTGAGATAGTTCATGATACCCATCCCTTCTCTCTCTGTGAGAGACAGGGAAGATCATCAGCCTCCAGGCTGTCAGCAGGCTGTTCTCATCAGCAGTGAGTTTATTGTACCTCCCCACTCCTGCTCATGATCTATTTACTGGGAATTTTCCTTGTCAGAGTTGACTCTTTACACAATATAAGACAAAGACATCTTTACTGAGCTCTATGTAACACAGCAACATTCAAAAGTTTTATTTCTGAGTTTGCATCTCAGAAATAAAAAGAGGACAGAGGATCCTTTTTCTTGTCATCAAACACTAGACATTACTTTTTGTTATGTCCTTGTTATATCATTGAAATCTGTGGATTGGTATAGCCATACCTGGGATGAATACGCATCTTTTATATCCCAGTCCACAGATTAAATAACAGTAGGGGAGGACCATGCAAAATGTAAAGGAAGAGCATAACTTCTAAGAAACAGTTTTGTTCTGCCTCAGATATTCCTGATTTCGTCAATTCTTTGTTTTGATTACATTTTTTTTCTCTCCTTCAGGGGAATGAGCTGTATACTGCAAGGCAGCCTTGCACTACAGCTTCTTTACCTTTGCCTGCCTCACTCAGCTGGTATTTAATTGGTCAGCAATAGGAGGGAAGTCTCCTTTGAGGTAATGAATATTGACTGTTTATGTTGAAATGTCACTGTGAAAAGAAAGCCCAGCACCAAAGAGGCGGAACTCAGTGTGAGAGTTTCAGACACAAAGGAGACACCAGCAAAGCACAGGCATTGAAAAGCAAAGCAGCTGAAATTCAAAGAAAAGATGAAACAGAAATGGTCTACATGTGTGGGAATTTTAAGCCGTTAGTTGACAGGTGAAAAAGTCATTATTCCACCTGTTAGAACGAAGTGTAATTGCTTGTTTTCGCTAACGTGACACCGAGGCTGTGACTTATAAATGTTTTAATTGCAAATTCGTTTAAACTTATTTGCAAATACTTTACTTTTTTCAAGGTAAGTGGATTAAGCTCTATACATCCCAGTAAGCCAATCCCTGTACATGCAAGAAAGGAATGCATTTTCCAGGTTTACATCAGGTGTTAGATAATCAAATCTTGTGTTCAACCACCTCTTTTTTCATGAAGTGATGTGAAAAGCAACTTTAGAGTTCACTGTGGGAGTTTAACATCTATTCTCTAGCACTCCTGGATGTAGAATGAATAAAGAGTGTTCTCCGTGAAACAGTCGGAGCATCAGTCAGTGGCACGATGTAGGGCTCGGAGGTTTTCATCGCTGCATAAAGGCTGTTCTTTGACATCCAGGTGTGCAGTAAGGAGTTATTGTGCTGGCATGAGGTTCTCATACATTTTAAGCCAATTCTTCTCCAGATCTACTTTGTTCATCTGACAGTTTTAGTGTTAAGATTTGATACACAATTCAATTTAGCTCTAATATAAACATTGACTTAATTATTCTGGGTAAAACTTACTATGATTTAATTTAATTTATGTATGATATTCTTTCTAAGGATCTTCATAGTTTTCACTCAGGTATTGGGCTCATCTTTTCTACTCATAGATATTGTTGATTGTAAAAATTATCCATCTCTTTTTGAGGACCTTCTCCAATATGACATTTTGTTCAATAACAGTCAGTTTTACTAGATGTCTTAAGCAAAGCAAGAGCAAGCAATGAAAAGCTTTTATAATACGGTAGTATGTCTGAAAGTATATTAAAGATATAAAGAGTATATTAAAGATATATTTCTGCATTAAAAACTGCTCAAAAATAAATCAAAATATCTCAAACCTTTATCTAAAGATATTATTTTTATTCAAGTTCGTATATTTTCAAGTCCTTATTTTCAAATCGTCATTTTAGTTTTGGCACTTAAAATATTCATGTGGTGTTTTTAAAATGTTCCCTGAATCAGACTAGCATTTGAATTCAGTAGGCTTTTTTTTTTTTTTCGCTCTGGGTGAATCATTGAGTATTTTCTGCATTAGCTTCAATCTGTGCCCATTTACAACAGTGTGTCCATCTGAGACATCCTGCAATCCTGCAAACATTGGGCTGCTTTAAACGGAAGAGTATCACCAGGACCTGGATTGTAAACGAAGTGGTAGTGAATGATTTAAGCGTGCTAGAAACATCTGCAAAGAGGCCAGCTGAATCCTGTGCTCTGTGCCACTTCTTTAGTCGCCAATGGCTTTGAACATTACTGCTTTCCATAGTGACACAGGCTTCTCAAAATGACACTTGCCACCTCCCACCAAAAAACAACGATGGCCAATGCAGTATAGGTAACTTTGTTAGTTTTTTTTATAATATATTTTTACATGATTACTGTCTCCTTTTTAAAATATTTGAACTTTCCTGACAAAGGTCCTGAAAATGATGACTTCTCTAGCAGAGGTCTATTTCATATCCAGCTGGGTCATTCCAAAATACTTGCATTTATATTACTTGTGTGTGTGTGTGATTGTGTATCTCTACACAAGTAGGAGATAACATCTTTAGTCACAATTCTGTGAACTCTAACCTGTGACATTCACCTAGCTCGAGCTAACAAGCTTTGTGCTCCCTGTCCAGATGAAGAGTGATACTTCTTCATTAGCAAGATCAGTTTCACCTTTAAAAACCCTTTGCTTCCCGTTTGCGTTAAGTCAGATTGAGATATCTTGGGTCATAATGACATTTTGGGAGTATTCAGAAGCAAAAGAGGAAGTCATTACATCTGCAATTCACCTGCAAAGGAGATGTCATTAAAAGAGGAAGCAAAATGAACTCTTGTCAACTTGTTAGGGCCCAAAAGGTAACTCTGCCATCATATATGGAGTAGAATATGATACAGAATCCTATTATTACTGACACCAGCTAACTTGCTGGTGTAAAAGGTTCTCTTTTCCAGAAAAGTTCAGGTGATACTAAATTTATTAATGTGTCAGTTTGAGGAGACATGATGTCATTTCTGTTGTCTGCAGGAATGAAAACTGGAGTCCTTGCTCCTATCAACACACGATCATCTGAATTTCTTTTACTGTGCAGCTCCTTGCCATCTGCAGAGGAGAGCCAAGGGATGAGGGTGAGGTCTCAGGGGAGATGCCTTTTTAAAAAGAGCTACTAATTTTTGACGTTTATCATTTTAACCCACCTTTTTCCAAAATGCAAATTTATTACATCAACACCTTCTGGTGCATGTTTAGTCTGCTCCTTCCAGGCTCCTACTCCTCTGAGTAAAAGGTTTTTCTGATCTTGTGGCTCTACAGAATCAGGGTTCGGTTCTTCACCAATACTCCTTGGTTCAGACAATAATATCTATTCTTTTTTCTACTTCATATACATCCCACAGCATAATTAGAAAGATAGGTAAAAGTTTCAGAGTATACGATACAAAGGTATATGATACAGCTGAACAGAAATACTCATAGAGCCATGTGTAAAAAAGCAGGTAAAAGTCTGAGTCACATTATTTTTAAATGATGCATCTTTGTTTTACTGCAATTGAAACTGGTATCTTCTTGAAGGATCTTGGTTATAGAAACCAAGGTAAAATGCTTGTCTGCTTTTAACAAACTGATGAATCACTTTTCAGTTGTGCAGCATAGGAATATTTTCATCCTAGAGCATTTTCCTACAACTTCTGTGTCTAGAGATACAGAATAATTGAAGAAACTACTTTGAACGTGGTTAATGAGGAAGATATTACTAAAAGGGAGAAATTTCTAGGTGAAAAATGTTTTACCTTGCCTTCTGAATGCAATCTAATGTTTTTATATGAATATTGTAGTAACAGGAAATAACTTTTAGTTCCGAAGTGTCACATGCTGATTCTGTGCAACTCACTTAAATATGGGTATTATAACAACCCATCTGATACTGATCTTAATGGATATTTGAACTGCTAATATTTTGGATTTTAACTGCATGTGCTTCAACTGATGATCTGAGCTTTCCACAAATACCAGACCTAGCATGATTGCTGCCCTGCTGTTGATTGATATCTGATAATGAAGAAAGCACCTGGAAAAATGATAAAGGAAAGATAGTAATTGGTTTAACTTAGGTGAGGCACTTCCTATTTTATAAATGAAGGAACTTTTAAAGAATTGCTGCTAGAAGCCATCTGCTAACTAAATAAAAAAGACTGATAATCAGCAGCTTCCACATGCTGTTTACAGAAAGTATCATTAGAAAAAAATTACAGCTGGTTACTTCGAAGTAAGAGCAATGTAGGAAATCAGATTCAAAGCCTCTAATATTTGTCTATGTAATGTAAAGTGTTTACAGCAAATCAGTTTGCTGTTTACAAACCTGTTAGCAGTTCTGGATCCCTTCAATACATGTCAGGGAACTACGTGTGGTCACTTTTAAGAGCTGCCAACAGAACTTACAATAGCGAATTATGTTTTACTGCTCCTTCCAGGACATCTGAAGTTTCTGATCATCCTCTCCATTACCCTTTTTTTCCAGCTAAGACCATACCAGGCTGTGAAACATCCGGGATACATGTATTTCTCTTGTGTTGTGCATATTTTTACAATTCATTAAGCCTTTTTCTCTTGTCTTTTCTAACCCTCTTAGTAAGCTATCCAAACAACTCTCCAAAGAAGAAAGAAAGAAAGAAAGAAAGAGAGTCAATCAGGAGAGAGTCCTGTCGCTACATCAAAAAATTATTCCTCACACAGAAATAAAAGAAAAAGTCTACAAATCAGAAATGCCTGTGCCTACTGCCTGTGCAAATCTCTGGTATTTGAAAACCTACTCGAACGTATAAATGCATTCATAAATGGGAGAATTCTTGAAGCTAAATTTTATATGAAGAATGGTACATAAACAAAATAGTATAGAGTTGTCTCATTTTTACAATTGAAAAAAAAAACCCACAAAAGACCATTTGCACTAGTAAACACAAGAAACCACATGTTTATATAGTAAGGGTTTGACACCACGGTCAACTGTGTTTGCATGGCAGTCCTGGGAAAATCAAATCTGCTTCACCAGAAAGAGATACTTTCTCCCCAAGTTAGCAGTAGCTTTGCTGGCTGTGTTGCATGAAGCAGGCACAATTTATACTGGACAATTTGGAACAAGTCAGTTTAAGGCAATGATGGGTTCATCAGCTCAACAAGGGAGAACTTTACTGCACCCACATGTGGTAGACAACGCATGGACAATCTGTAATATTCTCTGTGGGTAAAGTTCACTTCTGGGCAGAAAGCCAGCAAAAGGCTCTTGCATCACTTAAGTCCCACTTAAACCCTATTGAAGGCTTAATAGGACATAGGCCGTGTCCTGGCCTCCTTCCCAGCAGTGAATTTTACCATGTTAGTGTCCCCTTTTTTCTCATGCAAAGGGGGCAAAAGGACAGAGCTTTATGTGCTGGGCAATGAACTGATTTCTGTGAGGCAACATCAGTCTCCTTCACTCAAATGAGATCAACGAATCCATACAGCAGCATCTACCCCAGTTTATGACTAATCCAGGGAGCCTGATGCTGGACTGGGAGCTAAAGATAATATTTATTTACAGGTAGTTAGGACCAAGGATCCAAAGTAGTCATTTTTTAGAGTTTTAGAATATTAGATTTTTTTTAACTATTTCTTTCCTTCCTAATTAGCAAGCAAAATGCTGAGCACAGTAAGTATGCAGTTCCCTTTAGTAATTATTTTCTTTTTGGTTTAAGACGCACAATATTTTAAAGGTTTGCTTAGAATATCTTTCAGCTTTCATTTAAAAGACAGGAGCTTATCCCCATTACAAACAAAACTCCTCACTGAAAACTCTCTTTGTGTCACCGAAATAGTTGCGAGGTTCTAAAAATATTTTGACACATTTTACTTTTCAATCCTTATAAAGGATTTTTTTTGTACATATTCTTATTGTGTCTTCATTTCCAGAATTGTTTTTAATTAAAAAAAGACTGTTTTGTTACAATGGATGATTTCCACCCACAAAATATCCTATTGTGCTTGCTATCAAAACAAACAGGTGCACACAACAGCATGAACGGTATGCAGTGCAATTGAGCAAACATTTTATGTAAAGAGTTAAGCCCATTGGAACAATGCGAGTTCAAGTGATAGGAACTGAAGCCAAATATTCTGGATGAAGGGTTCCATTCTGAAGAGCTCTGGATAGAGCCCAGAACCGGCTGATTTTGCTGGGAATTGTGGGCATTTTGCACCATAGAAGAGGTGTCAGTATCTGTCAGGATTAGTCTCTCAGCTTGGAATATTTTTGAATTTTTATCACCAGGAAAGCTACTTTTCTCTAGAAACACAAAGTTCCATCCTGCCCACATTCAAAAGCCTCTTTGTGTCCTGATGCTTGCGCAGGTCTCATAAAATGAGAATATATGAGAACTAAAACATACAAAAAAAGATAAAGAAAAGTTGACTAAAAGTCAAATATATTTCTGAAGTTTCAGCATGTGCTAATTTCGTATGTTGATGGTCTGTATGGATTATGTAATGAATTCTTTATTCTTAGACAGCCGAGATACCTAGGCTGTGCTTTCATGGACAAAACACACCTCACAGCAATTGCATGCCTTTCCTTCCCCCTGTCTGAGGGTTGGGAAAAGCAGGGGACAATGACACAGTAAAATTCTCCTCACTAGAAGGCAAACCACCCCATCCGCTATCGAGAGCATGTTGTGTGGTCATCTATGAATATTTCATTAATGTTGTACTGGGGCCACTGAATCAGTTCAAACTCCCAATTAGCACCCTGCACCTAACTGTCTGTTGTTATCTCTTTTTACTTGGCTGTGATGTCTTCATTTATCTCAAGTGGATGGTTCTTTTATGTCTTGCCCTTCCTACCCTTCCGCTCCCTTTCAACGTGCTTTGATGCCTGTAACTTCTTATGTCCCGATCGGGCAATGAAGCAGTTGTTCACCAGGAGCCCTTGGGGAGCTCTCTGGGAAGGTGTTCATTGAATCACTGTCCCATCGAAGTCCTAAATACAGTAAATAGTAGCAGTAAGCATTTTCCTAACCTGGTCGACAGTGTCCCCTCTTTTACCAAACAAAAACCTTCATTTCTCAAGTAGCTCTTGACTTCTGTTGACTATTCCTTTACATGTCTTCCATAGGAACAGTCATTACCTATTGTTCTGGCTGCAATCTAGATTGTAAATCACCTCTAGACAAAACAGGAGCTTTATTTGCTTTGAAGGGCACCATGCACGCCTGTAGCACAGTTTCAGTTAATCCTGCCAACTCATTTTGGTTGCATGGAGTCTAGAAGATCGTGGGCATAGCAGAAGCAGAGAATAGCTCAGGAGGG
>NW_010580220.1:87165-107750 GCF_000705375.1 Tinamus guttatus
GAGTCCTGGTGTGTGGTGATGCTAAACAGTTTCACATATTTTTGACCTGAAATTATTCAAAACATTAAACTAGGCTAATTTTAATTTTAAGACTCTTTGAATCCCTGGAAATAAAAACAGTGGAATTGGAAGTGGAATTGGAGAGTAGAAGGAAAGAAATTGTTTTCAAGGTGAAGCTTCTGAACAGAATATTTTTTTCCCAATATACATTTACAATTGGGTGATAACATGCTTCTACATGCTAAAATAGTTGACCATCAAAACACAGCTACTAACTCAAGCAAGAAGAGCCAGACTGATCTGCCCCTGATAGGCAGCTGACTCATTGTAGGTCATCTTCCAATGCCAGATGATAAAATTTTGGCTAGACATGCAGGCACACATACGCAACTCGGGGGAACAAAAGGAAGTATGGTTTGGTTTCTACTTTCCTAGATTATTTGAGAAAACCTAGTATTATAAAACACATGTACATAATTAAATGCCACGACATGTACATACATGCTGTGCATGAAGGTCTTCATGTATCTATGACTGAAATAAAATGCAATGAACCTCTATCCAAAGAGAGACAAATGAAGAAACTTTTCCCTTGTAGAGTTGTATTAACAGTTGGAAGGTTATATAAATGTTATCTCTACAAATGTAATCTCACAGACATTTTGTGAATAATTCTCTGTGGGCTGGTTCCTTCTGGGTCCTTGCATTTGTTCCCAGTTGTCAAAGTATTAATAGGGTTAAAGGTGCTGGCACGGTGAATTTATGGTCGACATCTCATGGTCCGTTAAAGCAAGATCACTAATGGGTGACCTTGAGGTTCACCCATTAGGTGAACCAGGAAGATCAAGTCTCAGACCCCTCCTGCAAGTGCACTGACCTCTCCATTCTTCCCCCTCGAAGGCCTAACCTTTAACTTACTGATCTTTGACCAAATTATTAAGCAAACACCTGCTTAGGTCTCTGACCAAGCACTATAGACCAGGAGAGCTACCGTCATTTCATTCGAATTAGCTTTAATAATAACAATATAAACCTAAGGAGAAAATCAGAGGTTAGGTTTACAGTAAATAATCATGTTGCTGAAGAGCATCTACAGAATGTACCCTTCAACAGCTCTTACCTACAGTAAATCAATGCTAACCTATTTGGCAGTGATAATAATGTCCCATCAGCAGATACCATTTCTTTATTTAACTTCACTAGGACAATGTCTAGATAAAATGTTTCCTCTGACTCAAACAAGACAAAGACTAAAATTAATCTTTTTATGCTGGGGGTTCCCATTGGTAATAACACATAAATTGCTTTAGTGCTCAAGAGTAACTGGAATGGAAAGAAAAAGGCTCAAAAATATATGATGATGTCAAATATGAAGCCTGCATAATGAAAGGAGTGATTTGAATTTCTCCGTATTTCCCTGTATCACCTGTTCCTTTTTCAGCTCTTGCAGTGTGATTTTATAAATCTGTATCACCTGATATGAACTCACACCCAAGTAGCTCTAACTTATGGGTTTTTCCTGACCAAACTGACTGTGAATTTTAAGTCTAATCACAAAAGAAGAAATCTGAATTAATGTACAGTAATAACGGACCCATTAAGAGAAAATAACATAATTTACCAACTGGAGTTTTTCTTTTTGTATTAAACAAATGCAATTATGGCCATGCATTTATCCATAGTTGGTTTCATATACTAACTAGCAATGTATATGTGCAGTAACTTCATGTATCTGTTCACGGTTGCAGTCTGCATGGGTAGGTGAGGCATTTGCAAATGTACATGTCCTGGTGCTAATCAGAGTGCGTATTTTATCCTTTAAGGAGAATTATGAAGATAGTTTATTGTTGTAAGGGATTGTTTTAACCTTTAGTGCTGCTAATAGGAAAGGAAAACAAGATGAAATGGATGAAGTCTAGGAATAATGTGAGGAACAGTTGAAGTAAGGATGCTTGGTATTAGTGGATGCTAACTGGAAAAACAGAATGCTTTGAAAGATGTACAGCCCCAGGTATATAAATCAGCTATGTTGCACCAACTTTGAAAGCCAAGCAGCTTTACTACTGATCTAAAGCCCACTGGAGTTAATCATAGTCTTTTTATTGACTTCTGGGGCACTGAATCAGGTCTGCCCTTGTAGAATGTGTGAATGTGTATAGAATGACTAGAGAAAAATCTGCCACTCTTCACTTATCTGTTTTTAATGGTAAGAATCAGAAATGCAAAATATCACTGGTCTAAATAACACTTCGAATGTGTATAGAATGGCTAGAGAAAAATCTGCCACTCTTCATTAGAATATGCACTTATCTATTTTTAATGGTAAGAATCAGAAATACAAAATATCACTGGTCTAAATAACACTTTCAAAAGAATTTGGAAACTGTACTTATTTTCTGTTCAGAGGAAAGCCCCTCTTCCTGCTCTGCTCTCTGCTCTCTTGATCCGTTTCCCAGAATATTGGCCGTCCTTCTTGAAGATATATAGTTATATTTTCATTAGTGGAATAAAATCTAGCTAACAATATTGTGAATGAAATTAAAGGCAAATTAATATAAACTGTGTTCCCATCTGCTGCCTGTAAAACAGACAGTATTAGATGTTTGTTTGATCAATATATAGTTTCCTGTGTACAGTGTTATTCAGACTCACTGCCCAAGCTTAAACTGATTTACATAGATTATTATTTTCCATTCTTTGGCTAAATGAGTTGTAAAATTAAATGTGGTAGAATTGGCTATATTAAGTCATGGACTATGTGTATATACATACTTAAAAACATATGTAAGAATTTATGCCCAGAGAGGCCCACAGAAGTTTTACAGGTGGTCTAGAAAATCTTTAGTCAGATAACTAGGAAACTGCTGCGTAAAATCTGGACTGACTGATATCATGTCCTGAAGCAAAATCTGTGGCTTGTTACCTGGAGTAAGAAACAGAAATACTTATAGAGAGGTGTTGTTTGATAGAGGGCATAAGCTAGAAGTTAATATTTAGTAGGAAGTTACAAAGCAAGGACTAAAACCAGTGGATTTTTTAGCGGATCCATTTTAAAATGGATTAGAATTATGTTTATTTGAATGCTGTCACTGTACCTATCCATTAATTAGTGAAACACAAGAGCAGATCATTATGGCACTACAGGGACGCTCAGCTAAACACACCGCCTCCATCTACTCCTATCTGTCAGTACACAAGGTCACATTTTGCCCAGATTTACACAAATGTGGTATTGCTGAAGTCATTTAATGCCCTCAGACATAGTGGACGGTTCCACAGATGATGACTTTTTCCATTTTGTGAAAAAATACAGGTAGTTAAGAGAGTTTGATTGAAAGCCCATTAGAACCAGTGGAAATCTCCCTTCGACTACAATGAGCTTTGAATCAAATCTTGTATGATTGTAAAACACTCACACATCAATCTATGCTATGTTGTATTATATATTAATATTTTATTAACATGAAACTAGTTTATTTCAAATTTTTGCTGTACATTTGGCAGAAAATGATGGTAGTGCTTAATACTAGTCAAATTGGGATCATAGGTATGCTGGAAGTTATCAAGATATGAGGAAAATACTAGCCCATAAAGCTTTTGAGGATTTTAGTCTTTTTATGCTGTAAACTATAGCAGATGCCTTTTTATTTACAAATAACATGGAGAAGCTATAAAAATTAAAGTAGTTATGTTAATATATGAATTTATGGCTCATTTTTGGTATAGAGGTGGGCAAGTTTTGCTCTCTTATATTTTCATGTTTTGATTTTATATATCCCAGTGATGCATAAAATAGTTAATCTGTAATAACCTGAAAGCCTGTGAGAGGAAGGTAGTTGAAGAAAGATTTTCTTACAATAAGAAAGGAAAATAAAGCAGTTTTCCCTGTTTTCATAGATGCTCCTAGTGGTTAAAGGTTACATTCTTTAAACTATAAGATTGGAAAGCATTTAAAATATAAGATTAGAAAACAAAGAAATATAACAGGACTTTAGTTGAAGAATGATTTAATTTTGTCCCTATCGATACTTAGAAAAGATTTTTATAATATCATTTCAGGTACTGTCAGAAGGAAAGTAGGTACTCTGGCATATGTAGGACTGGAAAAAGAGAGTGTTCCTGAAAGAGGAGCAGACATCAGTCAAACGCATCAATAAATAAAGCTCTTTTTCATATGTAAATGGAAATTTCTAAAGTAAAGAAGGTATTGTTTTATAAACAGTGAGATAATATTCTTGAAAAAGGTTAGCGGTGATTACATAAGTTATCTCTTCCATAAAGAAATTTAGAGCTCATAGTTGCTCTTTTCATTAAAAAGGCTTTTCATCTAGTCTCATGCAGAAAGCCAAGCTCTGCATTTTAATTAGAGATAATAAATAGTTATATCACTTAGGAAACTGAAACTATTGAAGTCTTTTTGTGATCTCGTATAGCTAAATACCTCTCTAAGCCTACAGATATATATATTCAGTTTTTGATTAAAATCGATAATATTAAAACAGGTAATGTAGAAGTTAAATAAATAAGAACTGCATTCGGGACTTTCTGACATTCACTAATATGTCTGTACACCTCCTGCACCATAAAGTCTGGCCAGCCTGCTCAAAATACAAAGTGGCCTCAGTATAAATGCAAATAACAAAGAAAGATCCCCAAAATTACTAGTGCAAGAAAATATCAGGAGCCTGGACTACCACGGGAACAGCTTCCCCTTGAGGTTGGCGAACGTTGGATGAAGCCCTGCCAGAGCAAGAACCCAGTATTGGCTTTAATGTGGCCACATCAGTTCTAAGGATAGTGTCGGAACCGTTTCTCTCCATTGAGCTTCTAAGTGCAAATTCTTTCTCTTATTTTATGTATTTTTTTTTGCTATCACACATAAGGACATCTTCTCTGCGTGAAATTACTGCACCAGAGTCAAGGGCGGCAGAAAATGCGGGACAGACTTCCCCAACGTGCCCGCCCCACGGGGACCAGCTGACGTCGGGAAAGCGGGAAGGGAGCCATTAAAGCGCGGCTCGGGATTGACACTGACCTAGGCCCTGCCACCCGGCATTGTCCCGCCATCTGCACAGACCTGAACTTTGCCTCTCGAATTTGGCTTCTCAATTAACATGTCCAGCTGGGGGGAGAATTCCGTCATTTGCCTAATATCATTATTGCCACCGCTCTGACATATTAATATTAAAAATATATGTGAACAGATCAAGGATTTGCCTAAGCACTTCTCTTTTTATTTCACATAATAGGCAGGAGGTGAAAGAAGACACAATATAATTTGAGAAGCATAACCCTGATTAGGCAGCGATTGGTACACAGCTAGAGCTTACATTTAAAAACATTTTCATTATTAGCACTGCCTGTCAAATAAAATTCTTTTTTTTTCCTCTCTGTTCTGCAGAGTAGATGCAAGGTCATGTGATGCTCTGAGGTTTCAATAAACAGTAAATGGGTTATATCTTACCAAGGTCTTTCCAGGAAAGACATTTTAACGTATTATTTTTGCCAGTTGACATTCTTTTTTAATTGATGATTTATTAAAGCTGGGTGAAGGCTTGAGTTGTATCTTTATGGTGCGGTGAAATTGGTGTTTTCTCAGGGAGCAGGATTAGGCCTTATGATAATAAAATGAGACCTTAAACATTAGGAGTTGGGGAGATGGGAGATACAGTGTCCTTGTAGAACTTGGCACAATGCAGCTTTTTCTATGTTCAAACATACTGTAAATGGCTGGCTAATATGATCTTTATTTCCAGTTCTTCCTAGAAAAGAAGAGCACATTCCATAACCTCTCCAATGATATGCTGCATGCAATATTGTGCTGTCTTTACAAAATGCTTCTGACATGAAGAAGTCATCCTGAAAATATCTGAATTCTGCCACCCTCTGAGTTCTGGGTTGTTTCAGCCGTGAGCCTGTAAACATGTGTATACCTGCTTACTTTTTATACCTGTGAGTAATCACACTGGACTCTCAACAACTTGTGAGGAAATCTCAGTCTAGCACTAACTGAACACGTTTGTAAAGCCCACAAGGTCCTTTAAAAATTGCACCCTTAACATGCTTGTAAAAGGTGAGAGAATTTAGAAACATCTAAGTTGCTTTGGCTCACAAACATCGGGGGTTTTTAATAAGCC
The DNA here is from genome assembly GCF_000705375.1 of Tinamus guttatus. The sequence continues at coordinate 93,303 of NW_010580220.1, forward strand.
CCCATACTCCTAATTCACATGGGTGCTTCTGAAGGAAGCACCCAAACTGTTCCTTGTTACAACGCAAAGGTTTTCTCAGCTGTTCCCTCCTGAAGTCGAGGAAAATTCTCCTATCTGTTGTGGTGAGGCCTTTTGGACCCAGATGGAACAGGGCAAGTTCCCAGATGCCAGTAAGGGTCTTTGGATAGAGTTTAATTATTTCCTGGTCTTGTCTTAAATCAGTTTTAAATCAGTCTCATTGCAAAATGGAGATGAGATTCATTCCATTCACAAAAGTTTCCTTACACAGTTTCTTTCAATGCACCACGTTGTTTTATTGTAACAAAGCAGGGCTATGGTGTCGCATTTTTGAGAAATACATGTGTCTCCCATTTAATCTTAGATGCAAGCAGTCCTTAGATTCTCTGTGCAGTGGAGGGTCTAATTTATGGCAAACACATCTGTCTGTTAACTCCAGAACAATGGAATCATTCCCAAAATTTGACATAACACTTTAAGTGCTTCTCAGAGCATTTCTTCCTTTTTTTCTTATTGCAAAGTATAGAGAAGTAAGGAAAAAAAAAAAAAAGCCCACAAACTACCAGTAGGAAGCAAATGCCTTTTAGATACTGTCTGCAGAGAACAGAGATTTTGTATCACTGAATCCCCGAGCTGGCTGCGAGGGCCTGGACGTGCAGAGCGTGCTGCTGTGCACATCAAGCCGGAGACTTTGCAAGGAGATGGGAACGGCTGATAAACACACGTCAGGCTCCCACCAAGGCGGTTTCCGTCTCTGGGGTTTTTGCGTGGCCTCTTGCTGCTTGAAATGTTGTGAGTCTTTCAAGCTGCTTTTCAATCTTGCCTTATAAAGGGATCTGATGTTGGCTCTGCTCTGCGAAGTGTCCTGTTGCAGACGCTGTCAGGTGGCCGGTGACAACGTGGTTCTTGAGTGACCCGCTGCCAGCGGGGAGGCATCTTTAGGACGTTGACGCTCATTTCCTCACAGATCTGTAGGCTGGACATGTCCTCAGACACCACTGTTGTGCCTGTTGGGCACTACTCCCTGCTCTTGTTTCCCTTCTCAGTGACAACAAATGTACCAGAATTTTTGCAAGCTTAGTTTTACAGCATTTGCAACTATTTTTTTTTTTGCCCTCTGGTCTTATTTCTCTTTGGGAGGTAGATGATATCTCTCTGTTGTTGGGTTTATCCCCTCTATGAAAAATAAATGTTTTCAGAAATGCCTCAAATAGCTTTCTGTGAGCAATTCTGTCCTCTGTCTTACGCCCCAGGGCCATTCTGAGCTGAGCAGATTTTGGATGAAGCATTTTGAAGGGGCACGCTGGAGATGTTGATGCACAGCGTAACTCCACGGCACCCTCTAAGCATAAAGATGGATTATGGCTTTTAGTCCTTATCTTTGCAAATGGGTAATTACAATTTTCATCTGTTTATTTCAACATCATGTGGTGGGCAAGAAGTAGATTTGCTTCCAACTCATGCTGCTTGTAGTGTGGTCAAGATGACACCACTAAGGTCCCTATTTCAGAGCTCTTCAAGAGTTTATCTGCATTTTGGTGCCCAAGTTGTCACATACAGCAGCAGGCTGTATAGTTTTAACCATCCATAAAAGCTGCAGGATGAATAAATAAATGCTGCAGGAGCCTAGTCTTCTGATGGTTAGAATGAAGCCAGAATAACTGGACTTTTCTGGAAATGTTACTTATGAATTCCTGTGGTTTTCACATACCTGGCTAGAAAGGGATCCCAAATAATTTTATCAGCACAGGTGAATTGGGCCTGAAATATTATTAGAAATTTATTTAGGATGAGTGCTTGCTAATACCTTGTCTTATTACATTCTTCAATCCTTGGCCGTAGAAATAAATGTTTGTAATATAACACATGTTTTTAATCTATTATCAGCTCTGGCCCCTACTCATCAAAGCAATTCTTCAAAAAATCAGATAGTTGCATTAGGTCCCTTAGATACTTAAAGCTAAGCCCAGGCTTACAGACCTTGGCTGAGGACTCGGTACATTCTGCTTTTTCAATAACCATTACAAAATGAGGTGCCTACTCTTTCTTTTAACGCTTATGCTAAAGCCCTTGGGATATTGCAGGGTAAGGCTGTAACCCAGCAACACCCCACCAGGAGCGCGGGCATCGCAAGGAGACCTTCGGAACCAAGGGAAGGGACAACCAGGAAAAGTTCAACTGAGGGGATCGCATCTGAAGTTGATGCACAGAGTGTTGCCACTGCACTGGTGATACCTACGGTGTGGATGTCACCCTACTGATGTGGCTAAAACCAGGGTTTTTTTTTTTTTTTTTCTTGATTCAGAGCCTTTTCTATTATCTTTTATGGCTTAGCAACAATTAACACATCTTCCCGCTTTCATAGTCACTACTTATTCTAATAACACTTTTGATAGTTTCAAAAGGTGCAACTTTTTTTTTCTTTTTTTACTTTAGCACATGAACTCTGCCTTGTTATTTATTTTTTTATTTATTTTTTATTAAATAGAAATGCTACGTAACTATTGCAAGGAGACTTGTACTGAAACTGGACCAGCAACATTAACCAGCAGAAATGAGAACTACAAACTAAAAAGCTGTCTGTCCATTTTGGAAACATGCAGATAATGTGTATGTCACTTGAAATCCACATGCATTTGGGATCTGCAAAGAAAAGTAATATACAGCAATGATATCTTTGATCATCGAAAGAACTCAGAAACATAGGAACTGTGTCGAGTGTGGTTATCATCAAGCCATTTTCTATTCCCAGTGCACAAATCATTTCATGCATTCTACAACCCAAGCCACGATGCTGGGCTTCAAAAGCAATTTCAGCAGCAAAATAAGGTGCTTTTCTTCAATTTTCAAGCCATTTGTACGAGGTTAGTGTTGTTTACCCACCTGGTACACTGATATTTACATACCCCTTTAAAGAAAATTGGTAGGTATGATTTATGGAGTACTGTAAGAGCACAATTTTCCATGTAGTGCACCTAATCTGAAAGGGCACTTGCAAAGGTCACTCTGGCCATACAAATACCAAGTCTTCTCTTTGGAATAAGTTAGGATATTCATTTTTCTTGGAAAATGTCAGCAGTACCCTACTCCAGGGGTTAGTTTATGCAGATAAATGCGTAAGCCTTTAATCTTAAGGCAAAAATACTCTACACAAATGTAAGAGAAGTCCATCTATCACTGTTAAGACCTGTAATTTGTTTTTATTTAAATCCCAAGCCAGGGCAGCCTGGGCAACAAAATTGTTAACATGGTAGCTCACATCTGAGCCAAGATTAAAGTATATAAACATACATCTGCTTTCAGCCTGGAGGAACAATACAGCCTGGCTTCTGGGAGCCGTAATCTGGATTTCCAACATCTCCAATATCTGCTCTTGTTGAGCTACCGGGAAGTCTCAGAGTGCCTGACCCTTGCATGTAAAATTGTCCAATAAGCGCACTGGGCATTTCCAGCATTTTATCTCTCAATGAAGAACAGTGACAAATGTTTTCATAGTAAACACGCCATAACTAAAAAAAAGATTCATTTTCCAACTTTGGACAAAAGGGACATAACTGTAAGAATTGCTTTAAATAATTCCAGTGCTATTTTTCATGTAAGATATGGATTTTTTTTTTAATGTGGGGAATGCTTTATGGGATTTTTTTTTCCATTTATAGTAGCCCATCTTAATCACTACTGGAAGTTGTTACTGACAACAAGAAACACTTCCATCTTGGTGGTTAATCGCATCCATGTGGGAAGTTGTTTTTATAGTTAGTTTTTCATGCCTTGTTTTAAATCATGTTGCAGAATATTTTATAATGAGGGGTCTCAGCTTTATTCCAGCTCTCTCAATAGCCAGAAACAAAGACGATGATCTTAATGAGGTCTACGAGATTTTTAAATGGAAATCATGTTGAAGTGCTTTTTAAAAGTGATGCTTTACATACCTAAACGGAGAAACTAAAATGTGTATTTTTAGAGTATGCTGGTCAGTATTACTGAAATCTGTTAAGGTCTGCAGTATTCCCTATATTACATATTGCATAAGGATGGTGCATATGCTTGTTGGAGCAAAGTCTATTGCTGCTGTCCCTCACTTACATTTTTGGCTATTTAAGCAAGGAAAGGGGTTCCTTGTTGCCCAGTGCTGTGCCACTTTATTTCATATGAACCATCTTAAAAGAGATTTAGACATCATGTAATTTATTACAACATGTAACAAAAACGTGTGGTTCAAACAAGGTGAAATAATAAAATAGCAAGCTCCTCAGGGTTTGATGCAGCACATTAGTTTGTCTTGGAAGTATAATCCTCTCTACTGTGGTGGAAAGTGCAAAATAGGGTGTTTAAACGAAATTATGCTGAATATTTTTTGCTATCTTTTTTTTTTTCCCTGTGTGCCTTTTCCCATTTTTACCAGTGTTTTCTAGAGACAGAGCCGTATATCCTGGCCCCTTAAAGTCACGCCAGGCTGGAGCTATGTGTGAACACAGAAATCGTGACACTGTTCAATGCTTCCTAGAACAGGGTTTGACCAGTTAATACACTGAACCACAGCACTGCCATGAAAATGTATCTCTGTAAGACGCTTTTAATTGCAGAGCAAAAAAAGGCGGCTTTTTTTTTTCTTTCTGGACTGCTGGGTGCTGTTGGGCTCGTGTTTCCTATAGTGCTTACATTATCTGTACACTGTTTCACTTAGAAGCAATGCACCCATGAAATGGAGATTAGCTGCTGTAGCAGAAGCTCAATAGCCCTGTTAGCATATATTCACTAAGGTTAATTAATCTTAAAATAGCTCCGACATTTCTACAGGGTACTAAATTCTATAGTTATATCTTAAGGAAAAAAAACTCCCTAGATATCCCACAAAAGGTGCAGTCACAGGACGGAAAGGATTTGGGAGCGGAGGAGCAGTTAGCCTTGTTTCCATAGTGGATCGTTATTACAAACGAGTGTGAATCTGTATAAAAAGGAACCTGATCCATACTGGAAACTGTCAATGAACCAAAGAGTTGAAGTCAGTGAAAATATTGTCCTAAAACCATTGCTTCACTTAAACATTAAAAAACAAACAAACAAAAAACTGCTAATGGTCTTTTATAGGCCTTGAAAAAAGACATTTGTCAGATTTTTTTTCCATTGATCTGTTGCATTCTACACCTCATTAAAATAGAATCGAATACAAGGAAAAGAATTTCTTCCACAGAAGAATGTAACACTGGTCAAAAGAAACCCTTCAATTTTATTTTTACTAATATTTCTAAAAGTGAGGTTGAAAAATGCCCCTGCTGCAAAACCCAAAACTGTGGGCCATGCTGAAATTTTCTGCACCATCTCCATATTGCCATTTTGAAAAGTAACACAAACTGGATGAGATTCCAAACAGGCGATTAGTTTGCCATTGAAGCATAACCAATGCCTCAACTAAAACAAGCAAACAAGCAGTCGAACATGTTAACATAATTTTCTATCATTTCTTTTTGATGTGGATTGGACGGAAAAAATCTGGGATGCAAGCCATGATGTAGATTTTCAAAACTGATTAGCATTTTTGGACACTGGCAGCACTTTCTGTGGTGGTGTAATTTATTTTAAGCTAAAATTGATTAGTGGTTTTTTCTTTTTTGTTTTTGAAAAATGTGCACCAAAATTGCTATGCAAATCAAGGTAAATGGAGCCACAAAAGACAGCAGAAACAGAAACAATAGTAAAAAACTCAATTTAGTGAAGGCCAGTCAATATTACAGTATATGTAAGATGACTGAATAGTTTTCCGTGGTTTTAGATTAGCTATTTGTAATTGTCAAACACTTCTTACAATGTGTAAAACAGTTAGCGTGTTTATGGAAGAAAGGTTGTTTTATTCATTGTCGTTACATTGATCATGGCTAAACTCATTGTAATTCTAATACGAATGTAATATATAATTCTCCAGAAATTCCATTGTAGCTTAATGTTCATGCCCACTTGCTTTAATGTTTCAAAGACTTTAAGAATTGTCATCGCAAGTGTTCAGTCAATCCCAGTTGGCTGCTGGTATAAATGGATTGTATTTTTACAGTACTTGACTTGCTCTCCATTTCCCATACACAGAACAGTCCTTACAGAAACTCTGTTCCTTTGGTGTTATCAAACGCAAACAGAAAGTTAAGGAGTGAGTCATAGCAGGGCAATTCTCAAAAGAATGAGATCCTTCAAAGGTCAGCTTTTCTCGCTCGTCAATTGGTGACATTTAAGCCTTTATTTCAGACGTTCCTGATAATGTTTTCTGAGATAGTGGGGAAGAACTGCTGTAGTGGTATGCAATTATGAGCGTAATGAAATGCAAAAATGCAAATGAGCTGGTACGTGCCAGTCCTTTGGAGTGCCTTTTGTCAGAATTGCAGGCACCAGGAGACTTTGATAGATACCATGTCAGTACTCACTGCTAGAGCTGTGATATCTTTTAAAGAAGCATCTCTAACATGTTATCACTGGATGCTAATTAGAAGTAACCTTTGAAGATGAAAAATCCGGAGGTCATATTTTGTAAACTCTAAGAACAGCATTGAACTAATTGTGTCAATATCATCCTGCTGCAGAAGCCAGCATTACCCTTTTTTTATGCTGCATTTATACATCAACACTGTAATATCCGATTCAACGATACTTATCATCCCTTCTGCCCTACAGGTTTTTTTCTCATGGTTATATCCTGTTCATTGAAGGTTCTGCTTTTTGGGTAAACCACGAGGATGAGGTTAGACTATTGCAGCATGTTTCTTAAAAACTGAGACAATATCAAAGTTCTTTGTAACTCAAGATAGTGTTAGATTAGAGGAAGAACAGTTGGACATAGTAGATACTAGGCTGAAAATCAAGGGAAGGTTTCTAACCGTGAATGAGTGACATTGTGGAGTAGTATCATTCCAAGAGAAGCAGTGGGAGTAAAATGTCTTGGCAACGTTAAGATGGGATGGGAGCTATTTGTGGATTGAATTTCATGACGTATTATCTGCAATAACTGGGACATGACTTTGCTGAACTAGAAGGTCCTTTCTAGTTCTATGTCCTAGATTCCTGAAAAATACTGTATTTTCAGTCATGTACAACACATGCTAGGCTATTAACAGGGAAAAAATATAGTGTATAGGCTATAGACTGAAATAATCTTGGCCCTGGAATGTGTTGGTCTATTAGCCTTGGTCTTTCAAATATGATTCTTTTAATTCAGCATTTGAGTCATTCCATTAATTTTGGCAGCTATAACTGCACTCACTGGAACGATTCCCTACAAAGGGAGGCACTTAAGTTCATCGCTGGTTTGGGGCCAATATTTCAGCTCATCAGAGAATCAATATCAAAATTCTTCACTGCTACTCCACAGATAATCATTTGCTACCGGTAGTTTAAGTGAGAATGACCCACAGATAATAAATAAAAAGTTGTGTCCATGAAGTTCTACCTGTCAGAGAAGCAGAACTCAGGAACACGAAATGTTTAGATTTTGCCTGATTTCTGCCAGCTGGATTCACTGTTACAAATTCAAAACACATTCAAACGTCAGACACAGAGCAGGACTGCAGGTAAATGTGAGATAAAAATGAAAAACAAAGGGAGAGAATACGTTAAAACAGTGATGGACTTAATGAGTCCTTATCCTCATTAGCTCTTGTAATTCGCTTAGAATCAGGGAAGCAGTTCCTGAAATGATTTCTTCAAAAATTGTTTCTGTTGACAAGTGTTCCTGTGAAACAGAGGAGAAAATTCCAAAGGCAAAAATAGTTGTTCAACAGCTACTGAAAAAGGGGCATGTTGAGCTTAATTGCACGGAATAGCTGCAGCTGTCAATACTTTATTCTCTTTTGCAGCATCTAATGTATTTCGACTTTAAGTTTTTGACATGGAAACCTTAAAACAATTAGAATAATTTCTCTGTTTTCGGGTTGTTTTGCATACAATATATATATGCTTTGATGTTATTTCACTAGGGAGCTAGTTGTCAATCCCTGTGTATAGTTTATTCCACAACTTTTTATGTAGCTTTCTTTTATGATGCTCTTTCAGAGATAAAGCTACTGTACTTTGGCTACCAACTTAATCAATCCTCATTATAATTATACTGAACATTTTATCAACTTTGTATTGCACTCAAAATTACTTGCCCCTGGGGAATGATGCTAATAAGAATATGAAACAGATCTCAGACAAAAATTCTGTCTCTCATGTTTCTTGCACATTAATTTTTAGCAGGCTATCTCCATTTATGAAACAGAAGATGTTACATTTTGAAAAGTCCTTTCTGTCTTTCGTATTTGCCAGATAGGTTCTAGCCATCAGCTAGGTCTCCCATGTGATATGAAAATGTGATAGTTTTTCACAATACTTCAAGATTGCTTTGCCTCTGTCAATATAATCTTACTGTAATATAAAAGCTCTCTTATACTGAGACTTGCTGTATGAGTTAAAATGAGCTTTGAAACCTGCACCTGATACTTTACTCCTATTTTCTACAGCGTGTCAGTAAACTTTAGATTATATGACATCGGTAAACAAAAGAGATGTGGGGTGAAATCCTTACTGAATTAAATGGCAAAACCTATTTGGTACTTTAGTTTGCAAAGCTTATTTACAGATCCCTAAATGAAAGCTATGGAATTCAACTGTTTCTGCTTCTATACCTTCCAGGATTCCTTCTTCCTACCTAATTATATAGCAAGGATGTGGTGACCCATATAGTTTGTCCTGGGTAAGGATCACTGTTCTGTGTTACAGCCCAGGGAAGAGCACTCTGAACCAGGACATCCTTGAGCTGCATCTGAACCTGATCACACCAGATTTCTAATTGCGCCAGGTCAGCTCTGCTACTGGGTGCAGAGACACACAGTGCAGCCTGGGCCTTGTTCTGCCAGAGTTTTGTTTCTTATGCAGAAAAACATGGGCTTCTGCCAGGACTGTTTTCACAAGACGTGAATCAGTTTGCGAACTCACTGCAATTACTGGTGGCTAAATGACATCGCAGAGGGTAAAATTCATGTTTAAGCCTAATTCAAGACCTATGTATTTCTGGCAGGGGCACATTCTCCTAACAAAGTATCATAAAACACATGAAGTCTTTTCTTCTTTCCGTCTGTACTGATTTCCTTGCAGCTACAGAAAGGCTGATCATTTTTTTTCCCAGTAAAACAGAATAGAGCATGAGTTTATATCTAATCCCCAATTGATTTGACATTTTTATGTGACATACAGTTTGTGCAAAAGGTACACAAGTTGCAGTCTGTATTTCTCTGAAGAGATGGGAACAGCGCGATTAATTTTGCGTGATGATCACTGAGGCTTGCAGGTGTTTTTCTAATACTGCTGCTAGGATATGCTAGACGTGAAATCTGGGGACAAATTGGTGGCCTGCTCTTATCACGAAGTGCCTCGTTTCCTGTGCTGTGCCCCTTCTCTTCTGCTTGCCATGGCGACACAAGGGAAAATGTCATTAGGGAAGCATGCATGGACCCAGTGCATCCTCTCTCCTTGAGCATATGGAGAGTTGCATCTCAGACTGGGTTTAAGAACGAGGTTTTTGGTCCATCTAGGGGAGAAGAGCATCCACCTGGCGTGGATCTGCCAAACCAGTTATTTATGGAAGTGAACACCCAGCAAGTTGACATATTTGCATTGGATGGGTGTTAATATCCCACTTTTTATAAGCCTAAATTTGTTTCTGAGGGAGGGATGTTGGCTATGGTGGCATTTGTGCTACACAAACACTCCATAAGTCAACACTCTAAATGAAAAGACAAATAACCCTTTTAAGCTTGCACTGCTGAGCTTCAGTCAGGTCCAAACAAACCTGCCTTTGCTTCCTTTTGGTTCAGACCAGGCTACTTTGTAGAAATGTCTTTATTATTTCCCAGAACCTAGTGAAGTTCAGACCAGCTTGTTATTCCAGCAGGAGCACAGATACACAAATGTTCTTTAACACTATATTATCTAAAGTAGTCAGAGCACCCCATCTGACTCAGACTACAATTCCCAGGATCCTGTGTAGCTGGAGGCAGCAGGCACAGCCAACACCCAGGTATAAATGCCCACACCTGGGTGCTTTAGATGCTGCTGATTCTTTTGGTGTATGACTTTGGTACTCCTGCGTGAAGGTAACTTTCTGGCAATTGTTCTATACTTTTCACATAATTGCTCACTACAGTATCCCCTTTCTTCATGATTACTGCTTTTGCTACTGTAGCAGCCAGGAAAAGCAGCGTCTTTTTACAATATCCCTTTCTTCTATTCATGCTACTGAGTTTTTTTTTTTTTTTCCATGAGCTTTGTATATGTTGTTTTGTGCTATATAGCAAGACAAAAGGAATGCCCCGCTGGCTCTCCAAGCGCTGCTGCTGGTTGTAATGGAGCAGCGCACACCTGTGTGTGCATGTACTGGCAGTGACCTGTGTTTCTGGTGCCAGGTATTTCTACCCTGTGGTCTAGGCAGTTAGTGAACACTGTAATTACAGTAAACTGTTGCATCCTGATAAAGATTAGGCTGTGAGCTAATTAGTCTCGGGTGCCTCACGGAGGGGAGAGACCCTTCCGCGCGCTGTGAGCAGTGATACCCGGGGAGGTGGTGGCTCCAGGGGTGCGAGGGGAATGTGGGAAGTATCAGCTCTTTGAAGAGTTTCTTGCTTTTCTGGTTCCCCCACTGCAGTGCTGGAAGGGAATGAGAACACGTCCGAGTCCATCCGGCTCAGACGTGGCCTGTCTGACCCAGCCAACGCTGCTGTTGGGGCATGAATTTCTACCTCTGGATTCTCCCATGTAAGCAGCTAATTTATGGTTCCTTCTCCCACTGATGGGGAAAGCAGCTCTTTGTGCCCTTTATGCCCCACTCATAAAAGTCTGGACTTAATTTGGCCCTTGTGAATTAGGCCTGTAAAAACAAAAGGCAGGTGATGTTTGCAACACCAGGCTCACAGAATAAATCAGCTCTATTTTTTTTTTTTTTTGTAATATGTTAATGCCATACAGTCAGCCTCAAATAAAATCCTCATTAATGAATGAAAAATAAAGAGCCTCCTGAACTGTATGCCACAGCCATGCATGTGACACTCCTCAGTTTATTAGCCTGCTGCCGTAGCTCACCAGTGAGCCCGGCCTGCTGAGCTGGGCTGCCCGTTTGCTCACCAGGATGGGAGGGTAATTAGTTCTCCACGCTGGCTGTGTCCCGGGCCTCTCCTGAGCGGGAGCTGACAGCCACGTGGAGCGGCGTGATGCGGAATAGTGGTCATTAGGGACAGAGCTGAGATTACCTATCTTTATTTCCTTCCTGAGCTAAGGTCAGCCCTGAAGCCCAGTCCCTGAGGTGAAGGGCTCTGGCTTTGTACCTAAACTCGCATGTGAACTAGCTCCTTCCGAGCTGGCACCTGAGGGAGACCACGCAGCTAAAATAAACATCGTCACTAATGTGAGTAATGTGAGTGAAAAGGCCTTCTCGTATAAAAACACACTTTGTCCTTTGTGGCCACTGTTATCAAGGAGGCAATGGGAGACTTGGGTGCACGTAATTTGAAACATTTTTGTATTACTAGGAGTTTCAGTCCCAAGTCCCTTTGCCTCTTGCTAGTTTTGTGCTATAATTCCAAATAAAAGAATTTAACTTATAACTTTCTCTGTTTTTGCAGTAGAGTGACCACAGCTAGGCGTAGTGCACTGGTATTTCCCTGCTGCAGGAAATCCTGAAGTGTTACTGAATTACACAGGATTCTGTTGGGCAGGGAAGAGGAGCCATGGAGCGGGATTTCTGTGGCCAGTATCGCCTCGCCCTGGCCATACCCCCTGCCAGAGCAATGGGCAGAACCTTTGGAAATGGCAGCAGGAGGATGATGTGCGGGAGGAAGAAGTGGAAAAGGAAAAAGGAGAGTCCCAATGTGCAGTGTAGGGCTGAGCCCGGACCGCGGAGGTGACGTGGCTCCCCTATAATGGGGGTCTCACTTGTTTTCTTCCTCAAATTATAGAGCTTGAGGAAATTCTATTCATTTTATCTCAAATGACATGATTCAGGGTTTTTTAAGAATCTGACTCTATTTTTATTATTTAAGAATAAAAGAATAATATGTTAAGAAATCCAATTAATATTTTTTTTACTCGTTCCTTGCTGAATCTACACAAGTGTTATGTTCTGAGTACACAGAAAAACATGCATAAATAAGTATACAAATGATAAGATCACCTCTTAAATATAATAGCAGCTCTGGTAGTTTTGTTTCATTAAAATCTGGCACTCAGCACAGCTTTATATAACATGTCTGTATCTATATAATTTATTTAATACAATGCAGTTGATTAGCCAGCATTAGCTTAAATTCTTTGTGGTATTCACCAATTTCATAGCAGTGACTATTTTGTCACAATCCAGTATGCTATTTTATAGCTGGCTTCTACCACTGCTGGTAGGTAACTATGTGATATATATCTTGCAAGTAGTCCTGCTGTTTGTTACTGGCAATTAATTTCTCTGCTGCCTTTCTTCCATTCAGGCCAGGCCTTTATGTTCTAAATCCAGCTATTCTAATACTCCCCACTTCTGCTGTGTAGAAAAGACTCAGACTGACAGATTATCGCAGGGCAGTTAAGCATGTAATTGCTCAAATGAGTTAAAATCCCTTCAAATATCTGTCTTTGTACCTCATCACACCACTTCATGGACTCAAATATTTGACAATTGATGAAGATAAACTAAAAGGATCTTCATTAGCTACCAACCACCGTGACAAGCTTCTTTCAGCTGAAGGCTGGTGAAGTTTGGGACTTATTATCTACTTAAAAACTGCAGGAAAGCAGAAAAATACTTCAGTGTACTTTAGACTAGAGAAAGCTAGCGGCTTACATGGTAGCTGAGGTCAAACAAAAAGGTGGTTTGCTGATCTAGAGCTCTAATTGTCAAAAGTGCGCAGAAAATACTTGTGGAAGATAAAAACACGGGGGAAATATTTCAAGCTCCTGATAGCAATCATGAAAACGTCGCAGTTAATGGCAAATACAATGATGATATTCCTTACAATGTAAGTGTGCACCAGAAACTCGTTTGCCGTGTGATGCCCCTTTCATTACCTTGCAGTTTCCCTGGTGTTAACAGTAACACTGACCTCTGGCACATCCACCTGGCTCTCAGGTCTTTATGTGCAATGATGCTCAGGGTCCTCAAAATGCTCAGGATAGGGTGACTTGGACTGTGTAGAACCTGTTGCCTTTTTTGTGGATGCTTGAGGTCATCTTAGATTTTGACACCTGAGTTTTACTATAACTGCGAGTTTTAGTATCTGCAGATCACTGATTTGAAAAGGGCTGTTGGAGCAGTGTCAGAATTATGGGGTGAAATAATAGTTCCGTGTGTTTATCTTTGTTTTTTCGTCCCTGAAGAGCAGGTTTTATCCATCTAAAACCAAAAGAACTTTATGCCACTAGAAAGACAAAGTAGCAAGACCAGATCTGGTGTAAAGTCTGCTGAGACAAAGCTACACTTCAGGTTTTTGTGCACGTATTTGAATGGGCACACTGAATTTACACTAGCTCAGCACTTCGCATCATAGGAGCCGCCATGCTTTGAGCTAGCATTAAGCATGTTAAAAAATGGATCAACTACCTCACGGAACTGTAACAAACTCTAAAGTGTTTTGCCACAGCATTACAGGGCTTTTTAGGAAGTTCTGTGTGTGTTGTAAGAAATTGGACCCAACAAATCCCAATGCCATGGATGCTGTGCATAAATAATCAGAAATAGTATGTCTGTTTCCTTGAGGTTTGTTACAGACTGTATGACTAAAATGCATTTTCTATTGTACTTCTATGAACAGTAATCTTCTGTTCCAGCTACAGATTTTATCCTGGAAATACTATTCAAATACAGGTAAATCTACTCTCATGGAGTGTTCACAGGCTGCAGGTAATAGTTGCATCTGTTTGGAGCCTGAACTAGGTGGTAGATTCCTTACACAGCATGCTGTTGCCTTTTCTTCCTTGAAAATCAATAGTTTAGGAAAGCCACATAGTGATATTTCAGTTACTGTAGGAGTTTTGCATAAATGACAATGTCAGGAGATAACCAGTTCCTTGTATAGCAGGATGCTAGTCAGTGATCAGGGTATCTGGCTCAGCTGCACTAAAAAGAGCAGAGTTGGTTAGTTGTCTTTTTTTTTCTTTTTTCTTTTTTTTTTTTTTTTTTCTGATTTGGGGAACCCTAAACAGCTCTGCTCTGCTGGAGCTTCCTCCACATCTCCACATTCATCAGCATTTGCTGTGCTGACCTCCCACATGTACTTTCAGTTCCTTCACTTGCAGCTCTAGGTCTCTTAACTCTGAAGACTTTCTGTTTTGCTCCATCATATCATATCATCCACCTTTTCCCTCAGGAACATTCATAAATTCCAGCTTTTAGGTCAGAAACATGAAAAAAATCAGCCTTTCCTAAAACTCTTT
>NW_010580220.1:109925-127250 GCF_000705375.1 Tinamus guttatus
CTGCTGCCCGGCGCGGCCGTCCTTGCAATCACGGTGTGGAAAAGCACCAAGACCTTCCACACGGCGCCTGCTAAACCGTGTCCCAAAGTGCCTTGTTCTGCTCGTTCCCTGAACACGTGCGCAGTACAGGGACCCAACTGTGTTCGACAGGGTTGGCCCTTCTCCTCTAGCATGATTTGGAGGGGATGCATTGCCAAAACTGCCCAAAGGAGAGAAAAACAAAACAACAACAAAAGAAAAACACCAGAAGTCCCCAAAGCAAAGCTGCAGTAGCATATCACTTATCTAGTGCGGCTATTTCTTTGACTTCAACCCTTGACTATTGTGCCTGTTTGGAATATGATGGAAGGTGCTGAAGTGTGTCTGGGCTGAAGGGGTTCGGTGGTGATAGGAGCTGGCGGGTGGCAGCTGCTAAGGGAGGGACACGCGGTCCTGCTTGGCAGGGGACCCTGGGAGATGGCCAGCAGCACAGGACATGCCCAGTGGGAAAAAGGAATAGCTCTGGCCATGTTTTCCTGAGGCTACTGATGGTGGAAGAAGTGGCACCCCTTTTCTACACAGAAATTTTGAGCTGATGCATTTTACTTATCTTTAAAATAGAGTACTTCTGGTTTCAAATGTGTTTCAAAAAGTATTCCTAAAAGGATGTGTATGTATGTGTGTATATCTCTCTCCATATATACATATTTGTCCTTTCAGGTGTTGGACGTTATTTTGTGACCTTATCCACCATATTTAATGAAAAATATTTTTTCCCCTCCACATCTGAGCAATCCAATGGTGGTTGAGCAAAGCTGCCCACTCATCCCATTTCCTTGCGCTGAGATGAAGCTTGGAGGGTTTTGCAGCAAAGAGCAGCCCTCGATTCCCTCTGCTCGTAGTGAGTTGAACTTTAAGCTTCCTGTTGAAGTTAATCACACTTTCTCTCATGAGTAAAAAAATGTTTTTAACATGAAACAATACTCCGCCGAGGTTTGACAAACTATATTTTAATTGTAATTGATTTATACCAAAAGATAAAATGAGTTAATTAGGGCATGTTACCAGAATTGGTGGCAAGGGAAATACTCCATACAGCTGGTAGGTAGGGGGTAGGAGATGAGAGATTTTTAAAGCAAAAAGGACACTGGCATTTTTTAACCTCCTAGTGCTGAATTAAATAATGAAAGTACTGTACCTCTGGAATTTTGCACATTTTTAATATGTGGATTTTCTGTAGTAGAAGTCTAGATGGAGGTTGAATCCAGCCCACAGGGATTTAACTGGGTTTCTTATTGGTGCTCCTTCCTAGGATGTGAATAGTGTAACGTCTTATTAACATAATAAAAAATGCTTCTCTGGTCTCTGAGATCCTTCTTTGCGGTAATTCTGTATAAAATTAGGTTCCGGATCTGCAAGGCTGCTTAGCTGAGCAGGTACTGCCCAATTTGAGCAAGATTTGGAAGAGGGTCCTAATTTATTGGTAATATTTCTGGATACATGGACAAGTTCAATTTCAATCTGTCGTAAGCAGGTGTCAGTTTATGCAGCTTGGCAGTGGTCACCATCACAGTGTGTCACCATTATGACTGTAATTTGGTCATGGAAGGCTTAGCAAAAATCCAGTTGTCATGGTGGAGGCATTACAAGGGGTTATCTTGTTGTCATCAAAAATGCATCTTGTGGAGTTTGTTATTGTGGAGCTGTAAGTCATGGAATGTGCTAAAAATCAGATGTGTGTCTGGCTTTTGCTCTCTAACAGGGGATGTTCCATGTGGGCAGGGCTGTGTCAGCAATCTAACGTAAACCCTTCTCCAATCATAGCATAACAATCGTAATTGCTCTTGTGTGAGGCGACGTATGTTGCATAAAACCCCATTTTTTCCCTTGTTTTATTTTATTTTATATATATATATTTTTTACCTAAACCAAACTTTTGTTCCAGTTTTCCATGGAATTATTTTCAAGGTGGGTTGAGATTTAACAAGTGCAGATGTTTTCCTGCTGTCAGATCATTAAAAACCTGAAGTCATACAATGTTTGAGTGAAATGTAATCCTATCCCTGAGATTTCAGCCTAAAAGTACAGCCATTTAGGTCATGTTCATATCCTCGTAGATTCTACAGTTCATATGCAGACCACGTGGGACTGCCACAGAAGAAGCACTGTTTTCCACGCAGAGCTCTTACAGAGTTTATACACTTCTGGTTAAGTGTTGCAGTTAAAATTGTCATTCTTGGAGAACCCATTGTGAATTTGTTGAATGAATCTGGACCATCTGCATCCTCCTTATTGTTCTTTCTAGCTGTGAAAATGTCTTTAGAGCCTGTGTCATTGAGAGACCAGTAAAGTTTTGGCAGAAATTTCAGTCAAAATTTCTGCTAAAAAATTTAGCAGAAAATTTCAGTCAAAATAGGACTCTTTCTAATAGCAAAAAGTTGAAATAGAAAAAAAAAACAGGACAACAATGAATAAATGGAAAAGAGTTTTTGGCAAAATCTAGTGAAATGCCGTGTGTTTCCCCTTTGTCCTTCCCATCCTTTTGTGAAGTCCTTTCCCCTATTACTGTTGTTTTCCTGCATGACAGGTGAGGTCGGATGTGAGACGGTCAATAAAGTTTCTCATGTTTATTTCAAAGAACAGTAGTCAATTAACCTTGAGAGAGTTGGCCGTTCTCTTGTCTCTAACCGTAGGCCAATACACTAAATGCAATCAGGCTGTGAGTAGATCTGGGCAGACAGCAAGTCACTCACGTGCAAATAAATCATAGGGAGGTCCTCTTCCCTCCTGGCTGAAAACTTCTTTAAAACTGCAATATGTTTTACCCAAAAGGGCTCTAATCTTTAGCGGGATTGCAGTGACTTATTGTTACTTTTTCAATAACATAATAATAAACTCATCTCTTACAAGAATGAAGAAAGGGTCATTGATCTGAGAGTGTCTAAACCAAACTTGGGCAAAGATGCAACAAAAGAAATTATCAGATGGACATAATAGACAAGATAATATCCAAAGCAAAGTTCATTGTTAATAATTCTAGTGATATGGGTCACATTTTTGGAGCTCTAGGGATTTTTGTCAGAGCTGCTCTAAGAGCTTTGTAATTTTAAATCAAGCGAAATCAAGTGATACCTTTAAGCCAGCTTTGGTAGAGGTTAGCGCTACCTCTAAATTTCTTCTTTGCAATTTGCCTGTAAAGAGTTCTTCTCCAGAAAGAACTGTATAATCTGCAGGATAGGGAAGGCATCATGATGTGAAATCTTTATTTCTGATTTTTTTCCAGATGCCTGCATTCCAAAATTTCACCAGATGCATAAATGAGGTCTGCAGGTGCTGTTGTCTTTCAATAAGCTAGAAAAGACTGACAATTATGAAAAAATACGTAACGGAAGAGAGTGAGGTAGAACCATGTTGGCTTCAGGACTTGAATTCCTTTAGTTACAGTGTTACTGTAACTAAAATTGAGTTTGCTTAAGTGAATTTAAGTCTTTTCCATCTAATAAGGTTACTAAGATTTGGACACAAATCACTTTTTTTTTTGTTGTTGGATTGGAGACCAAACCATATCAGAAAGAGATTTTCAACATTTTGGCTCACCATTCCCTTTGAGGTTTTTACTTAGGAGTTAGTAGGGCATTTCAGTAGCTTACAAAGAAATCTCTTAGTCCATTTAGCATACCTTAATCCACCTAGACTTGTATCTATTTATTTTTTTCTTCATTCTAACTGGAGAATTCACATCATTAAAAATATGTATATATATATATATGAAAGGAATTAATTATGCCTTTACGGGAAAAAAGTGGCTACTGCTATTACCTACTTTTTCCTTAAATCAAAGATGTGGAGACTATTAAAGTGGAATATGTTGTCTTTTTGGAAATATTCTTCTCAGGTGGATATGTGTGTGTATGTGAAAGGCATTTTATATGCAGAAAGGATCACACAGAAGTAGCAGAATGGAAATTACTTTTTCATATCTGTTAGAAAGAAACCCCTGTAGACGTTGATATCCTTGCAAGGACTCATCTTCACCTTCTGTAAGGACTGCACTCATCTAGTTATTTTAAATTGGTTGCAAAATACAATTATATATAAAAAAACACAGTAAAGAGCTCTATCAAATGCACTAGAGCAGTAAATACTGTTTTCAATTAAACATTAATCTAAAGGATATTATTTCACTGTCTAAGACCTTTCCAGAGTTATTTAAAAAAAATCCAAACATGTTTTAATTACAGAATTTCATTTGCTGGCTCTGAAATTTTGTCCTTTTAATGAAGAAGAAATTTTAAAATTACTGTAGTTACCTGCAGAAGGCCTCATCCTGAATTTCATTACGCACACAAAAAGCTCTTTGAAGTGTTCTTTTGCTGTGAAAACATTATCAGGCCTAGAGTTGGTATGTTACTAAAACAGGCTGTGGGTCTCTGTTGGTTTACATGACGCTATGTTAATTTACTTCAAATGGGGTCCTGAACAACTATTTTAATATCTAAAGATGTGGTAAAAAACTGCTACATACTTTAAAAGCATAAGACTTATTTTTTTAGTATCTGAACTTCAGTTCTAGTAACAAAATCACAAAATATTCAATAGGTTTCTGCCGTTCTTGGAAGTGCTTGTTTTATAATGTAAGTGAATTGCTGCAGAACTAATTACACCGTTTTTTGCCTTTTTCCTGAGTTGATTAAACAGTTATACAATAATGAGACTCAACTGTAAACTACATCAGGAAAAAAACCAAGTAATTAGAACCGTATTCTCACCTCAATGCCATAACACAGGCAAACACACCTTTTCTACAGGTCACTGTGGGATAACAGTAAACAACACTGTTACTTGCGCATGCAGTTACCGGTGTTGACATTGAGCTGTGTAAACCCACGTAGTACAACATAACTGTACAAAGTAGCAGCTGCTTTTATTTTCAGGAGGGATGTCTGTAGAAGGATAAGATGGAAACAAAGAATAAAATACGTTTCATAGATTTAGTAGTTTGCTGGTTTTTGCTAGTCAAAGGTATGTTAAATTCACGTGATTGGCATTTATGTGGCAGTTAATCTATATACACGCTGATGTTGTCAATACTAAACAGTAATCAATAATCACTCAATTCAATAGTAATAGATAGTCTCTTGGGCCTTGATAGTGGCTGAAGCTAATACAGTTTCCTCAAAATAAGCTGGTTTATCTCTCACTGATGTTAGGAGAGAAATTAATCAGCTGGACAAGAAATTCCTGAAGCTGTGCCATCCAGAGAGATATTTTTTACCCCTGGGTTGTTCTGGAATGAGTTTGTTCAGGCACTCCGAGCTGTAGCAAGGATAAATTACTACATGGTGATCACTAGAACAACCTGATGTACTAATGCACTTGTCTGTTGATGTTCCTAGCCCCAGAATCTCTCAGAGCCGACTAGATGCACCAGCCGTAATTGTTAGAGGCTTTTACATAGTGGGAAGAGAGGGGGAATCAACAGCTTCTTTACACTAGCTCACCAGCAATGTAAATTGCTGTACACACTAAATAAAATTGCTTGCTTTGCTTCCAAAATGGAGATGCATTTGTAATTGGAGCGGTTGCCTCCTCTGGTTTTTGTTCAGGAGATGTTGTTCCAAGTAGTGCTGGGTTTTCCAAACACCTCTGGAATAGGTGTCCTAATTCCATTAGAGGCCAATGGGCTTCGTATGCCTAAACCCCTCGGAGTCCTCTGAAAATCCCACTTGTGGGGAGGAGCATCAGTGGGCAAACAGGTCAAGGCCACTTTACTCATTTGTTGGAAGGACCCTCCAGATTTCTTTGATCTTTTCCTGAGAAGCTCGCAGTGTTTTTGAAGGTATAACCACTTGTTTAGGAGGTGAAAAGCCAACCACACACCACATTTTAACCAATGTAACATGTAAGTGTTGTAAAGTAGCTCTGTCTAAACCTATACTTAATAGTTGGCATTCAGGTAGCACCTTTACCATAGTCCAATAATGTCCAGCCACTTTGGTTTTGTAATGATTTCTGTCTCAGCTTGTTTCATCATCCAGGATTATGACCTCAGGAACACCACTGTTCCACATAAAAGATTACTAGGGTAAAATTAAAACATGTAAGAAACTTGTTAAATGTTGTCAGGGTTTATAATTTAAAACTGCTGTTATGAGATATTGGAACAGCACAAAAGGTAACTCGTGCAAAGGTTTTAACCTCTGGCCCCTTCCATACCAATTAAAGTATAATGTGTAATGAAATTTTAATCTCATGTAATTAAACACAGTATTAATTTTGTAAAACTAGAAAGGCTTTTTAACCTGTATTAATCTTCTGTTTTGAAGAAAATAAGTGTGTTTCTTGCAACTTGCATTGTTTCTTTTTAATTAAAGGAAATAATTACATTTCTTTGTTTATACAAGTTCATAAAATATTATTTTTCTTTACCTCTTTTTCCCTCTTAGGTTAAATTTCAAAAGCAAGTTATTTTTCCTTTTATTTTCTTTTTTTTAGACATTACTGAATATCATAGTTTCCTCAGGGTAGGGTAATATACTTCACAGATTTAATTAATCAAGAATATGTATTTTAGTATAAAGTGTCTAATTAATATATCATTAAATCCTTCCCTTTTTACCACACAGTATCTCTACTTGTAAGGTAGTAAGGTCTTCCTGTCTTAATGAGACTTGGATCATTCTTTTTAAACCAAATTCCTGCAGCTCATATATATGTTTATCTATATACAATATATATAAACAAATCACATGGGCATGTGCAAACCTGCACACACACATTTCTTGTAAATATTCTAATTTTGTGAGACTAAAATGGTAAGATTTCTTATGACTGTTACCAGAACATGCCCTTGTGGGACACAAACAGTATGAGACATGAGATTGCTGGTAAAATATCTGAGGAGGGTCTGGGGAAATAGTTGTAGTCTTATAATTGCTTTCTTTAAAAGTTGAACAGCAATTGCGCAGCTGGAAAAGTTTCTAGGAATTCTGAAAAAGATACACATGATATATCAAAAATGGATTAAAAGGTGTAGCGTAAGCAGTTTGAGTGTAATGGATAATTTTGATTTCTTTCTTCCTGATGACATCTGAGTGTGTCATCTGTGTGGCCTTGGTACATGAGCTGTACCGGAATGAAGCACAGTTCTACTTTGTGGGGACATGGTGGGTATTAAATGTTTGAGAGTGACGACTAATGCAACAGAGCGTCTTCATCTGCTCTGGTAACTTACGTAGTCAAATTTTTAGTCTGACTTGCCCCTAGAATCTTTTAAAATATTATGTATTTTTCATCAGAAAACCTGAGGATGGTATGAAGAGAGAATCGTCAGTAAATGACAAAGACTGTCAGATCTAGATATATTGCTTAAGTTTCAGAATAAACATCGTACTTGATCAGCATGAAATTTTAGTGATATTCTTGCCTTTCTATTTAAAACTGAGGAGAAGAAAAAGAGAACAGAAAACCTGTATTACAAAAAGATGTTTATTCATTCAGTAGTGTGCTGCAAGAAGACAGGCGAGCGAATCCAAGGGATACACTTGGCATTGGCCCTTCTGTATATAAATAAAATAGGACTTTGCTCATCTCTCAAATTAAGAAATCAGTTGTATTACAACAGGGATCAGTAAAAGAACGATGAGGCACAGGTTAATTGAAATATGTAGTCTTCTGTAGGTAGTTGAAAGCTCCTGACTTTTCGGTCAGCATGTCACCTCCTATGGCCTTGTCCCACTCAGAATCAGTGGTTTCCTCTGAGGGGTTCTTCGGTGACGAAATATCTGCATGCAATTAGCAAACAAAAAGTAGGGTTTACAAAAAAAGTTTCATGTTCAGCGGACTCACAAACTTAGCATAAGCTTATTTAAAAAGAACAGAGGTACTGGAAAACACGGAAGCTAAAAAAATGAAAAAAAACCCCACAAAATAGGACAATGCAATGAGGGGGGAATTCAATAATAATAATAATAATAAAATAAAAAGACTCTGCACTGGGCAAGTTTTCCCCAGATTGCCTGCCTTTAATATTAAATTACTGTTTTCTGGCAGGATCATCTGCAAAACTCTGATTTTGTTTCTTCTTCTGTTCATAGTCTGATAATTGAGGCTGAATTCCCTTGTCTTTAATATGCCATATATTCTCCACCTGGCAAAGGACTCAGACAGATACAGATAAATACCCTGTAGACATACAGACAGAGAAACTGCTGTAATTGCTTTCATAATGACTCTCAGACATCAAAGGAAGGCAAATAATGGTATTTAACACTGTTTCCATTCTTTAGCTGAAATGTAATTTTATAGAGTTATTGTCAGGCAGTACAGTGAATGTACAAGTGCAACTGTCATAGTCTACTCATATTAATTAGCTGCCCACAAGAGGTCCAGGATAGTAATGGCAAAGTTCTCCTCATTTCAGATGGTCTGATATTCAGACAGAACCGTAACTACAATAGCTTGATTAACATAGTTGCTTAGATCAGGTTTTCCCTAGGAGTATGTCAATTGGCATTTTGAAGAATCAATTAATTAGCACTCCAAATAATCCATTCTTGGGTTAATGAAAGTATTTTGTACAGCTGCAAAAACTTACATGAAATAAAAATCAAGGCTTTCCAAAGTGCTAGGGTGGAAGATAATAATTTGGAAAATGCTCTGTACTCCATAGAGAATTCCATAATAAAAAGTTACTGCAAGAAATTCAGCTGACCAGAGCTTATCCGACAATTGAACTTGTTTTGATTAATTTGTTTCTTTTGCAAGCAAGAAGGCTATTCCGGGCCATAAAACAGTAAAATAGAAAATATGATTAAAATATGAGGTTAATTAGGGTAACAAAATATCAACTTTTTGCCTAATATCACTTACCACTTATGGAATTTAGATCCTGAAGATAATTTCATTGATATAGATTCTGCAAATCTTTACTCATGTAAATAGTCATTATAAACTCACGTGACTGCTGTCACTGAGGCCACGGAATTTTTGGCAGCCCAGAAGGCTTTGGCATTAATGGAAATTAATGAAATTAAGTGCTTACTCAAGAAAAATTCCTCAAGTAAGGGAATAGGTGTCTGCTTTCAACCCTCTGGGAAACTCGGGATTTGTACAAATGAAAATTGAAAATTGAAGGGAAGATTTTTTTAAAAACCCACACCTAAGGGAAAGCAGCACTTCTTGAGAGACACTTGAGCTTCACTGCAGGATGTTTTCATATGTTTAAAATTTTACAACTTATAGATAACTTTCAGTATTTTCTGTCATATACTTTTCTTTTTGAAGTTAATTGATCACATCTTTAGCTTCATGTTCACATTAGTGATGTGCCAAGCTAGAGTGCTTAAATGAAAATGCAACCTTGTTTTCTATTACATGACAATCCAGACAAATATTAACCCAGAAATCACACTTTCTGAAAGTGAAGGTACACTGGCAAACTCAAAAGCTGTGTAATTTTAACAAACCATTAAATATCACCACCACGATATAGTGGAGTATAAATACTGGAACATGCCTACACTGTTCATACTAATATTGGAAATAGGTCTAATTTCCCTTATGGTCTTTACTTCTTGATCTCCAAGTAGGTCTTTTTGGACAATTTCTTGACTTGTTTACCTCTCCCATCTTCTTGCCTCTCACTTCAATTCAAGGGGAGTTAACAGCAGAGTATTTTAATCTCATAACAGAAAAGCGTGTGTTTTTCATCTATCTAATGTAAAGGTAGTCAGAGAGACAAGGTGCTTCTGTATTTGAAGGCAACATTGCTAAACTCAAATCTCATGCGTTTCTATCTTGAGGTCTTGTATTGCTTTTTCTTCTGCTAATTGAATCGGGAATGAGTCTACCAGAGCAACAGGAACTCTGCTGATGTGAAAATGGGCATTTGAGCAGAATAAGACTCTGCTTGCATTTTGGGACGTGGGCTCCATTCCTGGCTAAGCGTATTTAAGCTTCTGTATTCTGAAAACCTGAGTGTGTTGGTTTGGCTACTTAAAGGAAATTCATTTATGCTCTTGAATGAGACTAAGCAGTGAAAAAAGAATTTCAAAAACATGTCACCATGCTACTTTAATAGCAGATCATTGGTATGCTGCATCTTTGCTAAACAAGACTAAATAGGACATAATTTCATTTATCGATTCACTTCTCTTTCAGTGGATGGATTTGGGGCCTAACCAGTGCGGTATAAATACTGCAAAATAAAATTATAAATGCTAAAAAATTCTGGTGAGTAAAATTTAAACAGACTCATGCTGGAAATACTGCCTTCTTTCCAGCTTTCTGGAAAGCTTATGATGTTACTCATGTTCTAAATTGTCCTTTTCTTGGAAGCCATGCTTAGGAAACTGGTTAAGGGCTTTTTAGTCCACATCTGTAGGTCTCTTTTGTTTTAAATGTCTAACTGCAAAGTTAGTTGTCAGAGCTTATTATGGACTTACGGCAGAAGTGAGATCTTCCTTATTTTGCTAATCAGTATCCTCCATATCTGCATGCTCATTTTCTGATATCTGATGAGGCGACAAGGTCACTGGACGTACAAGTACTTATTTAAAAACCGACATGAGAGTGAGATAGAGGTTAGTTGGGTCTATCAGAGCTGTCAATCAATTAATGAAAATTATTGAGCAAGGACACCGTGGGGGAAGCGAACAGAAGGAATGAAAATGACCATGGAGATGCAACATAGGGAAAATGACAGGACTGACTAAATGTGCTCACGTGAGTGCTGCAGCCAGACACGCTCACGTCACCCATGAAAGACAGCACCAAGAGACGCTAGGGCCAGAATCTGTGCCATTATATGGACCTAAAGACTGACACATTACTTCAGCCTTTTGTCCAAAAGTGCACTGAATGCTGCATTTGCTAAGGAAAGAATAAAGTTGAGCAATCCCCAACACATTCTGAATGGTTTTTGTTAAGATCCTACAGACCTACTGCAAATTTGTACCGTGTAAAAATGAAATGTCTAGGGCTAGGCTAGAGTTTGCTGCTACAGTCTGGAATTTGGAATTAGTCAAGGGGGTAGAGAATAGATTCCTACCTGTAAATAAGCTGTGGATATAAATAGCAAAATAGGGCAGCACTACCAGAGGCTCACAAAAGCTCACTTAAAAGCTGCACTATCACTACAGTACACGGTGTACTGGCACAAGACAAGAGTATACTGTTTATCAGTACAAAAAAGAAATAATTTATAACTTGATCCTTGGGGGGAAAATGGAGAAATAAAAAATAGACAAAAAAAAAAGAAACAAGAGAGGAGAAAAATTGCCAATATGTTTGTGTGAATGAAAGATAGTGAGAGGAAAAATGAAAAGAGAGTGAAGTCAGAAGCAGGGAGATACTGACACCAAATCTCTGCAAAGCGTTCAAAATTCTCCAGCTGCCACGCTTTTAATTTGCTACCATTCTAATTAAAATGCAAATTAAATTTATAATTAGCATCAGCGCTTTCTAAAGAAACCTCCTTGTGTGCAGCACAAACATATGGGACGATGGTATAGTGTAAAGTTTGTAAAAACAGAAGGAGAGAGACAAATGGAAGGATAGAAATGTTGCTACCAAATAAGTTTCGGAGTGGGAGGGGGCAGGGGAGAAAACGGGGAGACGTGGTGGATTTTCAGGGATGGAATTGGGTAAGTGTCCCGGTGTAACAAAGAGATTGCTGAATATGAAAGATCTGTCTGGGAGTTACTTTTTGTTGAATCAGGTGTCAGAGGTCGTGCTGCATGTCATTGGTGTTGTATAGAGCATGCCAAAAAGGCATAAAGGGTCACAGCTTCTAATCAAAAAGTCTATGACCAAAAATGAACCGCTGCTTGCTTCCAGATAATTAATTTAAAAATTGATGGGAAACAAAGTACTAAAATCACATCATGACTTGGGCACATATACCATTTTAAAGCTTGCCACTTCTCACATGAGAATCAAAACGGAAAAGCCAGAGTCAATGGCACGGAGCATGTAAAATTGGTGTCCCTTAATTCATCTACCTAAATTTGGTGAAATTTCATATTAACAAAAGCTTTTATTTTCTTAAAATTAATATTTTCACTGTACAGCCGATAATGGAATAAAAGTTTAAAACAATTAGAAAACATTCAACAAATAGTCACCGAGATTTTGAAATGAATTGTTACATGCGTGAGCATTTACATAACTGAGTTCTCGTGGCAAAACCAGTTTTGTTTCTATATGTTCACGATGGTTCCTTTAAGATTTGCATGTAATATTTGCACCACGAATATCTCCGTGCCACCCAATCACAGAGAAGAGACAGTGTCATGTGATTATTCCAGCCCCATCACCACTGAGACACTATCCCAAATTAAAACGCTAATTAGAACCAACCAGAGCATATACACACGCTGTATTTTTATGGCTATTATTATTAATCCATTTGTAGCAAGCTTGTGGCTATTTCACGAGCAGAAAACACAGCTGCATTAATCTGATAAATGATTTGTTAAAATTTTTTCCTTCATCTCTACTGAGAATGCAGTTGGATAGTAGTGCTTTTCTGTTGCTATATTTTCTGTATATTAAGCAGCTAATGTGGTATTAAAGGTTTGATAACACTACTGAGAACAAAATTGGCTTCATTATGATCGTGTTCTGCTGTAGGAGTGTCTTTGAGTCCTCAAGGGAAGGGAGGGGAATAAACCAAGTCAGACCTCAAGAAGAGAAATTTATTTATTTTTTTTCACTGAGGAGCCTTGCAAAAGCTTGAGTGCTTTTAATATTCTAGGAACTCTGCTTTATCTATCAACCAGGCTCTTCATCAGATATTTTAAAATGTGAATGTAGCAGGTATGAATATTTCATAGATGTGTGTTAAGCTGTTACTAAACTGTGGATGTAAAGCAGCATTGTAGGAATATTTTTATAAGTCAGAAAGTCAATTAAAAATGATAAGCCTGTAGCCTCACTATTGTGATGGTATAAGAATTCATTTTGCAGGGGCTGTCTTGGGCGTGCAGAGAAACTGCGACAAGCAAGTTTTGTTGCTGCACCTCGTGAGGATGGTTTTAGTTTATTTCGAGGGGTAGCTGAGGAGCAGCTCTCGTTCCAGGGCCCAGGATGGTACAAGCTGGCCCAGTTCTCTTGGCTTCAGCGGCCTGAGTTGTACCAACTTCACCTCAGACTCCTTATCTTTTCATAAATACTAAGGAAACCACCATTACCCCAATTAGTTTAATCAATATTTAAAAGCATACCTGAGAAGAATGAAATATATGATGTCTGTTAAAGGATACCATGGTTCTGCAATACAATATTACATCTGAGAGAAACACACAGCAACTTTATTCCTTATTCACAATTGCTTCGACTTTTTAAAATTAATAAAAAATTGCAATTCTCGTTGACTTCAATGAAAATCTTACTAATTAATGCTTAAGAATAGGCCATTGATCCATATAGATGATGTCACTATCTTCTCTTCCAAATCAACGTGTGTCTATCTAAAATAATAAGGAAGTATGATCAACTGAAAGAAGCGGGAGGACTACATCCAAAACAGTGTTAAGAAAGCATAAATCATAGTGGTTGCAGTTCCTTTTATTTTTCTTTTCTGGGATATCGCATGTGTTGTGGGTGGCTATTGCTGGATTCCAAGCCCCCTCAAGTTTCTGTGAGAAAAGGTGCTTTTGAAATTCATAGATTATATAGCAGCTAATGCACAAGGGAGCGCTTGTCCTCTAACCTAAATTTAAGCAAGAGTAACCTAAATTTAAGGAAGAATTTGAGGCACTTAGCAGGAACATTTCCTTTGGCTGTGATTCCTAGTGATGGAGATCTGCCTGCCTAAGACTCGCATTGTGAAAACAATTTCTTGTTGACAGGGGTTCCAACTTCAGGTGAGTGGAATCCAAGATACGGTACAACTGCAGTTCCTCAAGACTGCCCATTAACAGAACCCTGCACGTGGGGATGAACACTGGGCCACACTGTGCAACTTTGCAAAAAGTAGATAAAAAAACCTCTTTGGTTTCATAGAAACTGACAGCATGCAATTAATTGAGGCTTTTTCCAACAGGAAGATAATTCTAACAGAACTGTGATTTGGGAAATACCATCTTCGGCATAGAATTCAGGTTCTGGATATGTGCGAGGGGAGGCAGTGAGGCTAAATAAAGTCTTCTGTTTGACAAACAAAGGGTAAAAAACAAAAAGACATAAAGGATTGCTTTGTGTAATTTTTAATTGTTGTGCTTTTCTTATTCAGTAAATGAAGTCACCTTTGTAGTGGTTTCATGAACCGCTGGGTAATCAAAATTATTATGCTGCCACCTGTTGTCCGTTAATTATTCTGAGAAGATACTCATAAATCATAACACTGGACAATAAATCAAACTGTCAGGACCCAGGTCAAAGGTTGTGCATGAAAAGTTATAGGTCACCAACAGGGTGTGAAAGATCAGGGTTGCGGAGCATCACTCATTGTCAAGTAACGTTGGGAGAAGTGCCACTGGAACAAAGGAAAAACTAAAGTACAGAAGAATTCAGGCCCTAAGATAGGCTTCAAGCGCACGCACAAAAGCAATCAAATTGACATGTCATTACGCTGCAGATCTGACAACCAGCAAGATTGTCTAGCAATGCCCTGACTCAAATACTTTTGTCTTGACTGATCCTTGTTGCAAGTCAAGGCTTCTTTTGAAATGTTTTATGTCCCTGGGCCAGATTCTGCTCCCACAGAAGTCAAGGAGTGTCTTCCTCTCTGTGCATTTGGAATTTCAAGTAGTAGTATTTTTTTTTTTGCACACCCTATTCTGAGCGTAGGTAAACTGTGTAAGGTATCCAGTGTGTAAGGTATCCAGGGTTTATTCTATTCAGGAAGAATTAATTCTCTTGCAAAAGAGTATGTACAGTGCTGGAAAAAAAAAAAAGTAGTTCTTATTCTGACCCACAGTCAGGCCCACATATGTCTCCAAGAGGGCCTAAGAAGATAGGCTAAGTCCACACTTCCTTAAGCCAAGGTAGCAGGCTCCACACCAGTTCTGACTACTGCATCCTTGCAGGAGGAACTGAAGTAATGCCAGGCTCATTTCTCCTGCTGGATCTCTGCTCCCATCAGAAAAGATAGGGGAATATGTACTGCCTCTCTGAGGTGCAGTTTCCCTAAACAGATTCTTTGCTTCTACTTTCTCCAATCTTTCACTCTTCCCTCCTGTATCTCATATTACTAGTAGTATCCATGCACTTAAGAACAAGATGGGAGAGCTCAGGTGTTGAGTGTTTTTGTTCTGCAGCTTCTCCCTCTCTTCACCTGAGGTTTCAACAGGTGTTTGTAATGCCCTGATTCCTCCACCTAAACCTGTGCTCATCGCCAGCATAAATTGCAGTAGGTGAAAGCCCTTTCCCTCCCTGAAAAGGAAGATGGGAGTAGCATTAATGAGGTTCAGGTGTGTCTGTCCTTGGTTGTAGAAGTGAAAATGTGGTGGTGGGAAGGTGTGTTCCTGGAGAGCTTTGACTAGGATTCTGGAGTAATGGGTGAGTCAATTTTTTTTTTTTTTTTTTGTATTAAAAATAAAATGTGCTAGTAAAGCAGCTGAGCATATTGGTAAAGGTGGTGTTGAGATGTCTTTGCTTTTAGAAACATAGCTGTGTGTGGTATACTTCAACCCATTTATCTTGAAAGATATGTATTTAAATAATCACTTGGAAGCAACCAGGCACTGATAGGAAATTGCCGATTTAAAACTTGGCTAGAGGTAAATTGTTTTTGAGGTGAAGGAAGGGACTTTAGATTTTTAAAAAAAAATTAGAAAAATGAAATAATGAGAAGGCTGTTGGAAACAGCTCTGATGTTCTAGCAATGTGATGTGCTGTCTACTGCCTGCTGTTTGAGTTAACTTGCTGTTAAAATCATCTGCTGTAGGATTCGCAGCTAATGGGCAAGCAACTTCAATTTAGAACCATGATTTATTCTCAGTAAATGTTATGATTTAGGTTTACTTTAAGTGAGAGCTTCCTCCTCAAATTCATGCTGGATTTTGCTTCCTCTTAAGCAACAGTAACAAAAAGTGTAATCCTCAAAATGCTGCTAGCTTCAGCATTGACTGTGTCCCAATCTCCTTGTGGGGAGGCCACTGAAGAACTGAGACATGGATCTTGCCTAAATAATGAAATACCTTCTTTATAAGGTAGAAATTATTGAGTTTTGGGGTATCTTAATTTCATTTTATTTGTGATTCCTGAATAGTTATTTAAGTGAAGTTCAAAGGATCATGTTGTTCTGCTCCTGTATGTCATTTAATGGAACTTCACATAGATATTGTGGCAGGGTAGGAAAATGGCTAGTGCATGATGTAGTACGTGTAGGAACTCAAGCTTTCTGCTCAGAATAATCTCTACAAATGAAGTTCTAGGGAGCTTCTAGGTGAAGAGAGAGTGTAGCCTCCCCCCACAGAAGGGATGGAAGAAATCAGGCTAGACCTCAAAGTGAAGGCATGCGTGGAGTCAGGGGTTGTTGGATTTATTTGGCAGCATCCCAGTGGTGTCTCATAGACCAGAAACCTTTTACATGCTTGTATTTCCCAGGGTTCACAGGACCACAAATAATAACAAAAAAAAGGCAGAAGAAAAATTGTAGGTTGTATCTTTTTGGATTTGAGTAATTATCATATGAATGTGTGGGCTACGCTCACAGGCTGAAAAAACTGAGTGCAGGTCAATGGTCCTTAAAAACAGTTATGAGCTTTCTATTTGAAAAGTGTAATGTTGCTTCTTGCTTGTTTTTTCATTTTTCCTTTTTCTTCCCCTATAACTCTTATAGGCAATTATTTTCCCCTCTTTCCTTTTTACTTACATTGGTATTAATGAACAATTTAGCCACTTACTGTACTTTCATTTTACGTAAAAGCAATTTCTGGTAATTCAGTGAAGGTCAATGAATAATACCCAATACTTTGATATGAAACACTTAAGGATATAAGTAACTTGACCTCAGAACTTCTTGCAGAATCAGGCCATAAGTGCTCTACAGTGGTCCCATGGTCGTTGTAGCCTATCAGAGAAAGGCAACTTTAATTTTGGGTTAGTCTTCTTTTTACATGTATTTGTGATCAAAACACATTGAAATTAAAACTTTGCAAAAGTTGTTAGCAAAATGGCATTTAACTTTGACAGAGAGGCAATGGGGCAGAACATTTTGCATGTTTGCAAAATAAGTTTCATTTTGATGTGTTTGGCATTACTGATTATATTAATTAACTTAACAGCAAGTGTGAAGATTATTTATGATGCATTAAAAATGATCGGACCTTAACTGCTTTCCTGTAAAAACAAGGAAGTTGAATTTCTGGTTGTGGAGAAATCTACTATTAATATTTC
>NW_010580220.1:127961-214681 GCF_000705375.1 Tinamus guttatus
TGCTTGTTAGCCCTGAACATACACATGTGGAAATATTGTTTTCTCTTAACAAATAGTCCCCCATTCTCTCCTTCAGACAGTCTATTTATAGAGGTGAATTCATAATTTGGTTGCAGTGAAATCGTTAGTTGTTTTTGAAAGGAAAAATAATGGGATAAAGTCCTTCTTTGAACTTCAATATGTTGAGTGGCTTAGAGATGGTAGAAAGGAAAAGCTTCTTCTCTTGTTGTTGTCTGAATATAGAGTTCTAGAAAATGTCTGTAACATTTACTTTTCTAAAAAGAGAGAATGCTAAATCTTGACTTTAATCAAATTACATTTGATGCTATGTGGAAAAACTTTGAACATGCAGGCACAGCTGCAGATTTTAGACTAATATTTTCACCTATGGTGTACAAAGAAGTTTCACGTGCAGGAGAAAATGGAAGCTGTGGAACGGTGAGTGCACTGGGAGAGAAAGTCAAAAACCATTTGAAAAGGTCTGTTTAAGTGGAGGGCTTTCTTTTGACTTGTGTAGGCTTCGGATTAGGTCCTAAAAATATATATTTGGCTTAAGTCGGAGGCTGAAATATGACTTTAATTATTCTCTCAGCAGCAGCCAATAAGAACATGGAAAGTGCTTAGTTTTATTAATGGAGGACACCATGCTGAGGAAAAATTCTTCTGTGCTCCAAATCGCATGAATTCAAAATTAACTCTGAGCTGTCACATCTTAATTGTGGAAGAAAAATGTTAAGAACCTCCTCTTGGTTATCTCCTGCTGCTAGGCACTGCGACTGATAGCGGAGGCATTTCACATGGAAGTTCTGCATGAAGCCAAATGCTTTGATATTGCAGGAGGCTGCAGGCAAAGATGACCCTTCCTTTCTGGCATCTTTTCTTTTGTATAGCACTGGAAATACTGCAAGATCAGTTACCTTTTCGGCATCACTTCTGTTCCTCTCCCCTGCCCTTGAGTATCCATTATTCCAGAAGTTGTACATGGCAAAACAATCAGCTGCATAAAATGACAGAAATCAAAATTATTTAATTAAATTACTCTGTTACACTGTTGTTATTGATTGTAGCAACAATATAAAGTTCAGAACTTGTCTTGGCTTTACAGTGACACTCCCCAATGGTTATTTGGAGATATGGTCTGAGAAAGACAGGTGAGAATCCTCCCTTCTTCATGGCACTCTAGGTTTTAAGTATGCCCTATTGATTATCACCTATTTGTCCTAACCTGCCATAACACAAGGGATTAAAAGGAATCAGTTCAACACATGTAAGCTGGAATGAGATGTGGATCTCTAGAAGAGGGATAGTTAAGGGAGAAAACTTCAAGCCCTGGTGCCCGGAGAAAGTTTAGCCAGTACAGTTTAAATGTAGACATTACAATATTAGAGACTTACAGTTCAATATTAATTATATTGCAATATTGTTTCACTACAGGCCTATTTTGAAAAGAATGCTGCTGATTGCTGCACATGATTCCCAAATACATCAGAATTGTGTGTATATCTATCTCATTCTCCCCCTCTTAAAGCTGTGTTTAATGGGAGATGCTGTGAATTGTTTATGTCAATTAAGTGTAGCTTATGAAGAAACTTGAGTGTAGAGAGTATCAAGCACTTGCATGCAAAAGTAAAAAATTATTTTCATATGAGAGGCTTTAGGCCTTTGACTACAGCTATTGAACCATCTTTTTTCTTATGCTTTGTGGGATGCCGATAGCTTTATGCAAGGCAATTCCACATCCTTTCTAAAGTCCAGCTTTTTGTATTTTTGGAATTCCTTTCTATGTTGGCAGCTGTTCTGTCTACCAAACTTAGCCATGTTTGATTTCATCTATGGGCAAATCTGTTCTGAATTTTTCATTGGAAAAATGAAGTTCGGTATTTTATTTGCTGAAGCATTAATCTACTGCTTGAGAAATAAGCCTGCATCTAGAACAGCCTCTGTAAAAAGTTAATTTTGCTTCATCTTTTGAATTCTTAATGAAAGCTGGATAAGCAAGTCTGGGACCCTCTGGATACGTGGTGCTTATGGAATTCCTAACTCCATACAGAAAACCTTGCGGTCTCTGTAATTCAGGGCTGAGGTGACACCGCACTATGGAAGAAATTGTTCCATCACACAGTGCACCACCATGGACACGATGCAGAGAGGCATGCTGATATTCCTACGAATAGTCCATGTCCTGCTTCCATCACCGATGAATAGATAGGCTTAAGTCTCAAATAGCTGCTCCAATTCTATCTTCCTATAGAAAAGTCACTCTGCTTAATAACTGCCAGTGGTTGGTGGTTCATCAGGATATTGATTTTAAAGCTTTATTGATTGTTTATAAAACACTGCACAGCCACTTTCCAAGCTATTTAAGTGATTTGTTTGTCCCATATATTTTACAATGACGAGACTATTGAAAATCCCTGTGCAGATTCCCTCAGACCATTGCACATTATTAGTTTTCTCTTGCAGGACTTCCCCCTCCTCCAGGGATTCCAGATGTGAAGCACCTTCCTACTGCGGGGTCTTACACGAGGTGTTTGTTTTATATACGCTCGTAACAGCAGATAATTGCATTGCTACCTGAAACGCTTTGGCGTGCATACAAGGAGAGACTGTGTGTAATGATGATTGATGGTTTGAGCTTAAAAATAGTTATGGTGCATTAAAAGTATACTAACATTTATTACCTTTTACAAGGCCACAGACACTTAGTGTGCAGCCCAGGCTTCCAAAGCTATCACAAGTCTTTAGAGTGATGCAAGGACAGTGGGTTTCCTTTTTTTGTATGTTTTTGCATGTGTTTTTACCAGATGGTATGCCTGGTTTTAGAAACAACCTATTCTTTGTTTCCAATACCAGACAGTTAACTAAATACAAAAAAAAAAAAAAAAGCACCCCAGACTATGAAGTTTCGGTTCTAAATGTGTCTGTGCATAGGGACTGTAAAATTTGCAGGATTTCAGTGTTGAAAACTATTGGAGGAGCTTGAAAGTTCATGAGTCAGGGTGTTCTTCCCTCTCCTCACCCCTCAATATGATGCTGGTATAAAAAAGCACAAAAGAAATTAATTCTCTGCAGTTGATTTTGTCATTTTTAAGGATAGTTTTAGTTTCTTGATACACTCGAGACACCTCAACTTTTTCATACAATGAATGAAAGCTGAAAGACCAAGTCTGAGATGAACTAATGCTGGGTACCTGCAGGCCTGTATATGTGAACTGCAGACCTTCCTGTGTATCCTGGAATAGTGGATTAGGCTAATGAACCCAGCTGATGACTGACTGTGAAAAATGGCATCAAATTGTGAAGCAGATGAAATGCCCTTTGCAGTAGGTATGTAATCTGTCCTCCACTCCAAAATAATCCTTTTCTGCTACTGTTATGTTTAGATTTTGTACTATTCTGTTGTTGACAAGGCTAGAAAGGAATGAATCTAAAACCCTTCTTTATTTTGTAGTCACGTCTTTCAAAGTCATGTTGTAACATGTTATAAAACAACCTAGTGCCTAAAATTTGGGGGTAGAAATACTGTCCAGTGAAAACAGGGTATTTTGCTTGCAAACTTTCAGCAACTAATGCAATATGTATTTATAGCACTTTATAATACTTACACATTCCACAGCCCTAGCTATCTGAAGGTTAGACCTATGGGATACACTTCAGAAAAGTTACATAAACAACTCTGAACCCTTGGCTGAGAAAATGTATACTTTGAACATGTTGAAACTATCCATATTAAGTCAGTTTAGCACTTTGATTAAAGAGTTTAATCAATCACCATCCTAAGCTGTTTATTAATCACTTTATCAAGCAGTTGATGCATTGCTGGTTTTAATAGAATCCATTTATTTTGATTTCTACCTACTTCATCTTTCCAAAGGGCTTTCTGAATCAGCTGTGATAATAAAAAAAAGAGGAGGGGGGAAGGAAAAAAGCGTGGTTGCATCTGAACACTGGAAGGTAAGAGCTTAGACCTCCCTTGCACATGCTTCATTATCAACATTCTGCACTGACTTAGCCAATTTATTAAGGGGGAGGAAAAAAAAAAAAGCACACAGCCCTGCTTGGAGTGAGTCTTTTGGTGAACCACACGGTTTAGCTCAGATAAACAGAGGCCATTCGTTTGCTTTCACACCTGACAACCTCATGATATACGATCCTAATAAGATTAATCTCCTCCTCCCCCCCACACGCACTTTTGTTTTGTTTAGTGGCCTGACTTGGTGATCTTCTCTCCTTCCCCTCATTGGGCACCTCTAAGGCCTTTGGTTTTGCTCTGTGGTTGGAAGTAAAACAAACAAACAAGGAACCCCCCACCCCACACCTCCATTCCAGGAGAGCAAGACTAATAAGTGATAGAAAGCAAGCAAGGGAATATGTGTTACAAAGTGGAATGTACATAAAGAGAAATTCCTGGTTGATGCAATTTGTCTTGAAAAGCCTTCACCACTTGGATAACCCCCCCAATAGCACATGTACTTTGAAAACTGTGCAGTGGGGAAACAAACAAATGAGCTGTGAGCAAACAAAAGCCCCAAATGACGAGTGTCTAACTTGGGCCACAGCTGACTCTTATTTTACTGCCTTTCATGGGGTTTCACTTTAACTCTTTTGCTGTGTGTGATCTCTGAACTTTAGAAATCTAGGGGGATGTAATCTAACAGTTTTTCCTGACTTACTTTCAGTAAAAAGCATTAATGCATGGCTTTGAAATATGACATGCATTAGCACCTACATAAACTTTCTATTTTGATCATGTTCTAGTTTTATCAGCAACATGCTTCATGCTGAATCACCTAAACCAAAGGCTTATTTGTTTCTTATGTTTGTCCCAGAAAAGTGATAGGGGATCTCTAGAATTAGGAATTCTTTGGTAGCAATGTAAAAATATGCATCTAGTTAAAAATTCCACTATGTAATTTGCATCCCATCCACAGTAAGATGATACAATAGTCAAATTTCTTATAATGCATTGAAACATTTTAAACTCCCACACAGACTTTGTCAGATAGAGACTGTAAATATGAGCTTAATCATGCTGATTAAATGATGTCTGTTCTGAGAGACCAAATCTCCCTTTTCTAAATGAGCTGAAAATATTATATATTTTGTATGTGCAGAGATGTTTGCACAGCTGGCTGTTACTCTCCTAGTTATGAGCTACGGGAGTTTTTAAACCCTCTGCTAGCGAAGTAGATCTGCAGAGAAGCAAAGGAAAACTTGTGCTGGTCCCACTCTATGGTGCCATGACTAGAGACAGGAGTGGTGTTTGCATTGGAAACCTGGGTCACTAATGTGAAATAAATGGCACTGATGAGGTTTCCAATAAATCTTTGTTTTGTGGATTTTAAAGTCTTGCTCTTAGCTGTAAGGTGGGAGCGATGTGGTGCTGGAAGGGATCTACAGAGCTGGCACCGCTCTGACTTGTGTCTCTGTTGGTCCGTGCACTGGCCTCGGAGCTTCTCACATGGTTCCAACTGGCTACCGAGCGAGACAGAGTGGTCACCAAGCTGCCTTGCAGCAGTTCCAGAAATATTAATTATGGCTGTAAACAGTGCTGCAAAATCAGTGATATTGCAGCCTCCCTGGGCTTTGGATCAGCAGCCCAGCTGTGAAAACTGCTTCCAGTCAGCTGGCAATGGAGATGGAATGGCCGTGCAGCTGAATTGCAGCATTTCCAAAAATGTTAATTAAGAGCGGGACACTGCTGCTAAGCGGCAGCTTTGTAGCCCCTTTGAATCTGTATTACAGTTGTTATAAGTACTGTGGCATTATGCTGGTGAAATTAAACTTGTGGGCCTGTCCCTCCTTGCGTCACCCACGAAAATAGCACTGCTAATGAGCTGAAATGAGAAGACCTCGTTCAGTGCCCGAATCAGCATTTCTTCAGGGTTAATCTCTATTTGTGTTAGGGACTGAGTAGAGCATTGAGAAGCATTAAGATTTTTATCCTGATTTGTCTCTTTTTTTTTTCCCCACAATTCTTCAATGCAGTCCACAAATGAGAACCTCTTCTGTCTGTAACTGTACTCTATTAATGCCCCAAAGTGCTGATATTTGGGCAGAGGAGTTGATTTCAGAGGAGTCTCAGCTTCTGCTTCAGGGAGTTCAGCAATATGGAAGACCCTTAAACAGGACTATCCTTCAGTACTGGAATTTGGTTCTGGAGCAAGGAATAGTCTTTATCTTGGAGAAAAAAAAAAAGCCATTTCTTAAATCAAGGCACCTAAAATTGTTGATATAGGAAAAAAGTATTTGTAAGCACAAATATGCTTAAATATGCACTTAAAATTTATGTATAAGTTATTAATTTATTGAAGTACAGTTGAGGCTGTTTGGAGTATGATGAACTGAGCTCAGTAATCACTCCCTAAAAACACTTTGGCAGGTCAAGTCTGTTAAATCCTGTTTTTCACATATCTCTTTTTACTCTTGTCTGCCTCTTTCATAGTTGTAGTTGCTTCAGCTTAAGGATTTTCTTACTATATATTAACCAATTTACTATTCTTAATGCACTATGGTAGAAACTGTGGGTAGGATGGGATTGTGCTGTAAAAGCTGTCTGTTTTTTATTGTGCTCTATCAGATCATCACTTAGACATTTAAGATTATCACTGCACCAAACTTTCAATGTTGGCTATTGTGCATATCATCTTAATAATGTAATCAATCTGACTTCAAAGAATTAGAGTAGGTATTTGAGTTTCAGTACAAATAAAAAATAAAATAAGCTAAATAGCCAGGGATTATTCTTGCAAAAAAAAGTCCATTTACCCCCATTTGCTCTGACCAGAGAAAAATATGTCAATGAACCTTTGGGGAATGTCATGAAATGAGATTTTCCTGAAAAACTGCTGATAGTTCTGCTTGAATGCAGCTAGAATGGGCTGTTTTTAAGATCTCTGGGGTGGTATAGAATTACAGATTTTTTTTTCTGTCTTGCCCTTTTCACTTTTGGACAGACTGTATGTAAATTCTTTGCACAACTCTAACAGGACTTATATGCAACAGATGGTAATCCACTTAGGTGGGTTTAAAGAAGACAGTTGAGAAATAATAGGATAATTTTCCCTAACAAGATTTTTTTTTTTTTTGAAGGGAAAAATAAGCTGTGTAGAGCTTAACTGTAAGAACAGGCTACAATTTATCAGTTGATAGGCAGTAACTAAGAATGCATGTGCTGCTAGTCTGGGATAAATGCTAAATATTTCAATTAATTTAGGTCATATCCCTTGCAATTAAGTCAACTTGAGCTGCTTTGCATTTGGATGGACCTTGGAGGACAGGTGGGTAATTACCAGGGATCAGAGGACAAACTGAAACTTACTGGTGAGTCCAGCCTTGCTTGAGTGGGGTTTGTGTGTCTGAGGCCTTGGTGACAGTTTGGAGATGCGCTGTGAAAGATGACAAAGCTGTTATAAAACAGCACTTCAGTATTTCCAGAAAATAAGCAATTCCCAGAGGGGAGTTCAGGTAAGGAAAAAGGGTGAGGGGCTAGAATTCCTCTAGTCTTTCCTTAATCACTGAAAGAAAACACAGGAAAAAGGCAGCATTAGTCATTTGAGAGCTTTGTGGCAGAATAGGAATTTAGGGTGCATCTCCCAAAGTTTAAAATCTTTTTTTGTAGTTTTTAATAATTCCACTGATTCCATATTAATGCATGAAAAGTTATGAGAGTGCATTTATCTGCTACTTCATGAAGAGTAATCAGGTAATGGTAACACCTAGACTCTGGAAAATAAGCTAATACTTTTTCCAAGTAGCTAATGGAGATGAAATGGAAACTCCACAGAGGGCAGTGCAGATGAATCTTTGATGCAGTTTTAGCTTTAAAAAAGTGATCACAAAAAAAAAAACTTCAATGGCTGCATACCTTAAAGCATTCTTTAACATAATGACAGCCTCATGACCAAACTGTCCTTTTTAGACAAGGGGGGGCTGCAGGTGCTGGTGTTGATGGCTTATTGGTGATTTACAGAGACAGTTATTCATTCTTTCAGGGGAAAAAAACAAAAATCAAATACAGTTGATGTAATAGGTCATATTTGAGGCCATATGTTACTACTTATCTGCATGTGTCTTAGCACATTCAAGTTCAATGTATTTTTTTTATTCAGGTTTACTCTATCATACAAATCATAGCTACAAACCTTCCCTCCAAAGATGAATGGAAGT
This sequence comes from Tinamus guttatus, assembly GCF_000705375.1. The sequence goes on from NW_010580220.1 coordinate 136,131, forward strand.
TTATAGGTATGACAACACAGATGAATTTTCCTCAAAACCACCAGCATAGTTTGAAATAACTCTTGGCTTCCAAAGAAATTTCAGTGTTAAGGACTGTTCATAATTATCCAATTTATTCCTAATGATGGCTGCCTTATTGCTAGAGATTGTATATAATTATTAGGTTGGTCAGCATCAGTGAGACAAAAGGGCACATCAAAAAGTTGACCATCCTGAAAAAGTAACTTGTTTAGCCTAAAGGAGGAAATTGCATTTACCTCTGTTATTTTTTGGTTAATAACTATAGGAGTTTGTGGGAGCAAATAGCAGTTATTCTTGGATTAAGAGAAAACAAAAGCACAAAACAGTTTTGTGGGCACTATCTGATAATGACCATAAGCCCTAAAAGGTAAATTAAGTAGAACTAGCAAGAAAACTCATTGGGAAATACTTATTTTTTCTTCTTTTTCATCACCCACATTTTAAAATTCTTTAGTACTACTTTGAAGCTCTGGCAAGGGTCAAGACTTTGTTGTGCTCCGTATTGCGCAAACACAAATCGGAGAGGCAACCCAGGCCTCGGAGCTTGCAACTTGTGTGTTGTAGGGAAGGGGATACCTGTACACGGAAAGGATTCGGAATGAATGGCCTAATGTGTGTTCGCAGGTTTGGCAGTTGTCGCAGTGGTAGCCTAGAAGTTCCCAGGGCTTTGACAGACCTTGGTGGGGGAGTTTAAGAAGGATTTGAAGACAGTGTGATGTCTGTGTATTTCTTCCTAAGTGTGAAGGGCTGCATGTGTGACAGTGCAAAGGTGCTTTTTGGAAAAATAAAACAAGTGTATGATGGAGGCTGGCATTATGGGCTCCTTGGAGATGAAGTTCAATATCCTGGCAAAGAGAGAGATGACTGGAAGCACAGGTATCATCTTGGAAGGGCCTTGAAAGTGAAGGCAAGTCGCTTATCATTAAGGCAGAAGAGATGGGGAGAGCAGCAGAAGGATGTGGAGAGAGGTTGCATGTTCAAAGTGGTGGGCTTGGAAGAGGGATCATTATGGAAATATTCTGGAAGAAAATGTGTGGGGCAAGGTTGGATTCCTCAAAGCTGAGGCGATGTTTTGTTAGTTGTGATGCAGAAAGACCACAGTTTTAGCCAAAACAGAGAAGCAGTGAGCATTTGTGAGAAGCAGTTGGGAGAATGAATGCCTTTGGTTCTACCCTCCTGCCTGAGGAGGTGGCAGGATGGGTAGCACTGGGGAACCCGGGGGGGACACTCAGTGCTTTGTCTGATCTTGTGCTGGGTGCTGAGTTCCTGCAAAGAGGTGCTGAGGACAGATTTAACTTGGGCAGGAGACACATCTGGAGTAAATGGAGAACAGTGAGTCATCAGGGTGAAGATGGCAATGGAATTTCTCAGCTGACATGTGAGCTGGCCTAGAGGTGAAGACAGGAGAGAAGAGAAATGGGTCCAGCTGAGACTGCAGAACTCCCCAGAAAGTTGAACAGTGATGAGCAGCTAGAAGGTGAGAGGAGAGAAAGAAAGGTCAATGTCAGATAGTCAAAGAAAATTAACTTTAATGAACAACATTGTGGAATTCTTTGACCAAAAAAAAAAAAACGAGCAGCTAGAAGGTGAGAGGAGAGAATGAAAGGTCAATGTCAGGATAGTCAAAGAAAATAAACTTTAATGAACAACATTGGAATTCTTTGACCAAAAAAAAAAAAAAAAAACCCACCACCAACAGAAAAAACTTTGATATGTGAAGAGAGTGGTTAGATCTTTGCCGGAGAAGAACTCAGTAGAAACTCTGTTCAGAACTTGTGTAACAGGCTGAAATTAGATTCAGAACAGTTTAGGGCAAAATGGAAGGAGAAGAGCTGACAGCCGCTATAAACAGCTTGTACAATAAAAATGAGAGGAAGCAGTGATTAGAGACAAGAGTGGGCCACAGTGTGTATCTTTTTATTTTTCAGATGAGAGACATTACGGTATGCCCATATTGTGAGAAGAGAGAATCTGAAGGATAAGAAATGTGGAAAGTCTGGCAACTATCATAGTTTCTCTGAGTGTAATCTGATAGGGGAAACTCAATGAAGCCTCAATATATCTGACCTTTAAATGGATATATAAATATATCTGCCAATTAAAATAGCTGCAGGTAGCACATGCTTTTCTATGTGATTTAGAATGTACTTAGTGCTGTACAAAGCAATAATCATAAGCTTCACAGTGTGTCCTGTTATCGTCACCTGGTTATGCTGTAAGCAGGAAGGGCCTAGATGTGCCAGGACTAGAGCAAAGGACTGAACCCTCTCCCCTCCTTCTGACTTACCCAACCGATGAGGAGCTATGAGGCCTATGCAGTTATCTGTTTTTGTATGTCTTTCTAAAAACACTTTAAAAAATATTTGCCTTTTGGGGTTTTGTTCTGTGAATGAATTGGTAGTCTTTTCCATGGAGAATGCCCTTTCTGTGCCCAAATGCCATATTTCTTCAGGAAATGGAATATCTCTATTTAAAAATCTTAGTTCAGCCATGTACGTAGTGGGAAGTGCTTAAATATTTTCTCTCTCATATTTGTCCTCCCTCTCCTTTTTTTCTTTGAATTCAAATGGTATTTTGATTTTTTGCACTTTTTATAACTGAGACATTTTAATCTGAAACATGGAATATTTTAGATAAAATTTTTTTTGCCTTTTTTAGTTTATATTTTTCTGACTTGCTCCTTACATTACCTGCATGTGTATTAAGGTCCTAAAGTTTGAATGGTGATGCACAAAACAGCAGCTAAGGGGTCTAGATTCATCTCTGAGCTAGGGTTTACCTGCATGAATCCATGTCCATCTTGCTGTGAACAAATGTTTTTTTTTATGCCAGACTCTGGGCAAGCACAGCACCCTTGCAGCAGGGCACCAGCTGGGTTGCAGCTTTCTGTGCCATTCTCACTTCTCAATGGGAGCTTGAGTGCATTGAACCCCCCAGCTGGTAAATCCAGGGCAGTGTGAGTTTATTTGCATGTGAAAAGCCCTGGATCCGAAGGTGCTGGGACTTGGCTTGCACCTGTGGGTAGCTTTCCCAGCACAGACCCTTGTGCGTGCACTTTCTGCTCACTACTGCTGGATGTCCAGTGTGAAAAAATGGGGAGGGAGACTTAGGCAAGCTTCCCCTGAAGCCCATAGACTCTAGTATTTCTAAGCAATGGCTTAGTTCCTCAAATTTAGAGGATTTGTGTATATTTTTTGCATGGGTGTGCACAAATAAAGGTTTCACTATGTTGCTGTTAGAATTTGCTGTGCGCTTTTGCAAGCAAAAGTGATGTGTTGTGAAGAGTAAAAGAAAGGCTGACAAGAAATGTGGCCTTCCTTCTCTGGTTTCACAAGGGCTCCCTCAATGAGTAGCTTAGTGTTGCTCTGGATTCACATAAAGAATGAGAAGAGAATCATGACTCCACAGAATAAGCATCAAATGGATAATGTTTTTAATAGGGCTGTTTGTGCTATAAACAGACCTGTAGCTCTACTTCTATGTTTTCTTGATGCATAAGGCCTAATTTTTGTAAAGATGTAAATGAACTCTTAAGGTTGAGCTGATGTTGGGCATGTTCTCGCAGACACAACAGTTTGGGATGTTGCATAAGCCACAATGAGAAAGACTTTAGCAACTGTCTAGTGAGGTCTGCAAGTGGAAAGGCAAAAGCAGTTTCTTGCTGGGGTACAATAGACTTATTTCTCGTTCCCCTCGCACTCTCACCTTTCTTGCCAAAAATATAAAAACCATAATTAAGCACTTCTATTAGGTAAATACTTCATCAACGAAGCACAATCTAAGGTATTTTGCCTCCTCTGGCTCCTAACTGATACGTGTGGCTGGCTACGTTTAAAATGAAAAGTCCTCAGACAATCCTAATCGTATTGTCAGTCAGATAGTCATCTTCTGAAAGGGAATCCTTCACCTTTAAGAATGTGTGTACAATAGTGATATGTAAGCAGCTCAAAGACTCAATACCCCTTTTTTCTGCAAAGCAAGACTGGGTTAGGAAAAAATCAATATGTTAGAAGTAAAGGTCATACAAGGAAAAGTGACATGAAACAGTCTTCATGAAGGATATTGTTCCCTTAGTTCTGTTTGAAGTTTTCTTTACCCTTGTGCTAGCCTTAGAACAAATATATTTTGTCCTAGAATAGAAACACATTTTTATTCACTTTTAAAAATCTGTATTTTAAATATTTATCTATTAGGGCATGTTCATGTTTTTAGCTTGTTTTGTTTTTGTCCTGTGGGTAAAGCAATCCTTGGAGAAAAGAATATTGTGTGTATGCCATCCCAGTGCATTTGCTGGTCAGGGTTCCTTTAGAAATGGAAGTATATAACGTGCACAAATGTATTTGCCTATCTTTTTAACAGTTCTCAATTTACTTTTCAAGTGGGCCAGATGCACTACTATAGCTCTTAAAAGGGTCAGGAACATCTCCTTATTTCCCCACAGTCTGTACTTACTGCTTGGGTATAGTTTTAAAGTAGTCCATGAACCCTTTTCACTCTTGCAACACATTTACCCACAATTAACAATCAAACCATCCTTACTTCATTCAGGCTCCCATTCTCTCCCTGCCTCATTTTCCCTGCCTCTCTCTTGATCTGCCATTGTGCCGAAAGCTGTTTGTGCCATCGCAATCTGCCCTCCTCACCAGCCACACAAGGCTGGGGAGGAGGGAGAGAAAAAGCACACAGCATTCAGGCACTGAATAGCAAATTGCTCTTGAGTGTCCTTGCTTCCCCCAGCTCTCCCCCTTCCTTCAGAAGGACAAGGGGGCCCCTGAAAGCAACTATACATTTTGCTTAGTGCTCTTGAAAACAAGCGTTTCACACCTGAAGCCTTTCACGGCAGCCCAGAAGCACCCCTTCAAACCACTTAATTGCCAATTGCTTCTGAGCTTGTTGTAAAAGTCCATTATGTCAGGCGGCTCTCGGGCGAGTGACAAAGTATGGGAAATGAAAGAGTCCTCCTGGCAGGGCCAATGCAGCCTGAAACCCCCCCAGTTCATTGGCTTGCTCGCTGTTAGACAGTTACTGGCCCCAGTCTAATGTAAGCCCAAGCATCTCTTGTATTATCACTTTTTTGTTAAACGGAAGCTGACGTTTTTCTTATGTTCTTTCACATATGCATGTATACGGATGTATACATTTTAAACGTGGCTGAGGATGATATCCTCACGCAGACTTCATCAGTCCTTGCAGATCTCTGATCGTATCATTGCCGCTATTGCTCTGCTTAGGCTTTTTTTCCTTAGGTGAAGTAGTAAGAAGAAAAGGTGATGGGATGATTTTCAAGGTCAAAGCTGTGGTCTGTGGGTACTGGGGAGCAAGCAGGTGTTCTGTTAAAGGAAGAAAGGTGATCACCTTGAGGGGAAATGCAATAGCCTGCTAGAAAGAAAGGCAGCAAACTCTTGGCCTGACTGAATCTCAGTGGTGAGGAATCATTTTAAAATTATGCATCCATGCTGATTGCCTAAGAAACAAGGGGCAGTTTGGAATAGTGTGTGAGCAGAGCAGCAGTGTGCAGATGTTGTTTTATAGAGCAAGGCAGATGTTGAGAATATTGCACACAGTCAAATATTTATGATTATTTTTTTATGATCCAATTTGTCCTCCATGGAGTTCCACAGAAAATCTCACTGTGATTTTTGAAAGTTCATGACTCTAGACTCTCACTACTTGCTCTTGCATTGAAAGATGCTGCAAAGAACTAATTTACTGTGCAAGAAATTCCAGTTAACACTGAGGAATTTTGGGAAAGACAAATGCATTTTTTCCAGAAAATAGTGTGTATAGTATAAAACCTGATTCTGAAAGTGTCTTTTTGACCTATGATGGAATAGAAATAGTTATATGACACTGTGTCAAATCGTGACTAACCCATGCTGCTCACATGCAGACTATTAGATACTCACAACTAATTGATTACTAAGGAGGTGCAGATCATAAGAAATAATTTTGGTGTTTTTTGAATAACAAGTTCAAGAAAATTGCTCTTTGCGCAAAGACAATTCGTGAGTCAAAAGGGGTAGCATTAATTGCTTAAACTGTTCATTATGAACTAATTACCCAGTTCTAATTAGCACCTTTTAGTGGATTTTAAAGAAAAACAACATTACATAAACAGATGCAATGTAAACTTAACAAAATACAGTGCTTTTAAAGACAAATTTTTAGAAATGAGGTTTACAGTATTAGTACATATAAATATATATGTATTCAGTTTGGCTCCATGTAAGTGTAAGGCAAAAAGATTTTAAAATTGTGAAGACATAAAATGTATCTTAAGGGTTTTTAGCTTTCATTTTATCTGTTTCTTTCCACTCCCCACCCTCAATAGAATATATTTCTAAAAAGTCTAGTCACTCTTGCCTTTAGATGGGTTTTATAGAGGTGTCTTTAATGTGTGTTGCTCTATTAAGAACTTCAGATTACTTTTATTGGCTACCTTACAGGATATTTAAAGACAGGCTAGTATTTATGAACAATAAATAATGTAGTGAACAAATGCAATTCTCTACCCCCAAACTTAGATAATTTACTTACTGTTTTTGGAGCACATGCTTATATAGCAAAGCCTATTTCACTAATGAGTTCCTTTAACTAAAAAACAAGACTATTGGATGTTCCGAATCGAGGGAGGGCTATTAGTGCTCATGCAGCCCCTGAACTACACCAGCTGAAATCCACACACATTTGTATTTATGTGAGCATGTGCATCCTGTTTTGTCAGCAAGAGCTAATGCCATACTTGTCTTTAAGAGCTGTCAAAAATGTCTACTGAAATTCATTTGCCATTCAGTGATTTCTTTTTCTTCTCCAACAAGCTTTTTATGTGGTAGATTAGTTTCTTGATAAAACTACATATTACTCCCTTTTGGGGCAGTGTGGAACTCTAATATGTGTTGTTGCCGAAGTCATGCATTTGGCACAAGCTTTGAGATCCCTGTTCAGTTGCACAACAGAAGGAAGTATGTAAGAACACTTGCTTTTATTTACTGGGTTTCACTTTATCTTGTACAGAAAATCTGAGTTTTGTAAAGAAACTGAGAAACTTCCCCAGGACTGCTCTGGGAAAAGCTTCTCCAATCCCAAAATGAGAATCAAAACAGGGCAGATAATGTGGTTTTCCTGAGCAGAAATGATGGAATAGTCGTCCTTTGGAGCAAGGATATACATGCACCCCTCACTCCTTTTCGTCACCCGTTTTAAAGCAATTAGACATTTTCATATTTATTTTTGCCCTGCTATGCTGTTCTTAGGATGGCTCATCAGCTACTGTGACTCATGACCTGTAACACCATCTTTGTTTTTCTGAGTTGTTTGTTTTCCACCTGCAGAAATAAGCCCATATTATCATGAATGCGTAAGTCCTATCAGTCATCTTTTTTTCAGAAGGTATACAGTAATAAAGCAATACTGTTTACTCTCTTCCCACTTGTGATTTTTAACCAACTGCCCTCAACTCCTTGAAAATAGCAGGTGCTTCTCCTCATTCACCTCTGCTTCATCTAGCCCATCTGTCTGATTCTTCTATAAGAAAGATTAATGGGAGATACCTCGCTTCATCTCATGGTTTTTAACAGATCAGAGTGGATGGGTAGGTGGAAATTCTATCCAATTTTAGATAGATGTTTCTTGATGAAAACCTGATGATGATATCACAGCAGTAAATTTGGGATCTTTCATAATGCTGAACTGTTTCCAAAGTATTTCAGAGGCTCTTGTTTTGAATATTGCCGTAAGTAACTTGCTCTCTACCCACCCATTGCAAAAGCCATCACTACAGTACCAATTAGATGCCTTAAGCAAGATTGTGTGGTAACATTGCTTTAGATGCACAAGGCTTAAAACTATATATATATGTATATATATACATATATATACTCCTTTTCCTTGAGCTGCATTTCCATGAGGGGTCAACTTTGGTCAGAGTGTGTTTTTTGAGTTATGTGGGTTGCTTATTTCAAAACATGCATTTCCCTCCTGCCTCCCTTCTGATATACTCTTCCTATTATATAACTCTCAATATAACTCTCTTTTTGTTTGTGTTTGTTTTTTTTTTGTACCAAGTTATTTTTTCTTAAACTTTGCATTTTTTTTCTGTGTTAAGTAGTGTTAATACCGTGATCATGCTTCTATTGAAATCACTGGGAGCTCATGACCAGGAAGATGCTCCTTTATATTAGGGGCTCTGACATGTATTTCTTACGGTATCTAAACTCAGCCTGTCTTACAGGGCTTTGCTGCTACTTTACTGTTAGGCAAACGTGCCACTGTTCTATGTCCCACTCTAGTAGATGCTTAGTGATTGCTACACTTAACCCAAAGAGCAGAGCAAGGGATATCTACGTTTTCATACCTGCGTGGAAGCATGCACGGACACCCGAGGGAAGGGTTGATTTTAAGGGTGAAATCTTGCTTTGTCTTGATGTATCTGCGTCAGTACTAAAACTGTCGTTTTCGGGTGTGCCTGTTAGTTTTGAAGAACCAGGTTTTACCTTGAAAAATGACGATGGTCATATGTAAACCCACCTCACTTGTAAGTTTAGTAAGAGCCCAAACACTCATTTTTTGAGACTCTTGGAAACGTGCATTTTGAAGATGTGACTGTGCCCTGGGGAATTTAGCCAAAAATCTCACTTTGAGGTTGTAAATTTGTCATGCAAAGTCTTACTTTCTATTCTGTATTTCCGCCAGTTGAATTTACAAGGAAGAAAACTGTCTATGTGTATACTCTAAAACCTTTTGAAATTCTATTTGCTCCTTCAGAGTATTGCCTACAGTGTAAATCAATGCAATATTGGGTTTTAATACACGGAGTTTGATCGCATCCACTAGCATTGTCTTTTTTGTGTGTGCTTGCCACTTTGTAAAAGAAGCCACCCTAAAATAGTTAGTTGTCTAACCAGATAAAATCCCCTAGGTAGTTCAGTATCTGCACAGAAGCAGTTCTTGATGGATTGGTTGTAGTCTGTGGTGCCAAAACAACGTACTTCAGTAATTTTGCATTAAGCCCCCTCGAGATGAGGGGGAAAAAGCAACTACATGAAATCTACCTTTTCCTGTAAGACTGCTCTGTATTCTGTCATGTTGCCTCTGAGCAATCTTCCAGTGTGCTGCTTGGTCTGCTTTCCATGGCTGGGGGTTTCTTTGGATTGGGAATGCAGGCATAGCCATGTGCTCATCCCGCTCAGTGCGATGCTTTGTGGTAATATAGGACTGAGGCTTTTGTTCTGTGTAGGGGGGGAAAAAAGGAGAAAAACATCATGGCACAATTAGACTGTTCATGACACCTTCCTGCTCTGCATCTTTACAAGCAGTGACTTGTCATATAGTGAAATATTCAACAGCTCTGGATTCTCAGCTTCTAAAAAGCAAGCAATGGGAAATAAGTCTTGCAAAGCAGATTTTAGAATCTTGCTGAAAAGCAACCTGTGATGACAAAGCTTGTAATATGTCTTAGCTCTTGAAATTCCCTTCAACTTGGTGAGCTGACTTTTAAAATGAAGCACCTGTTGCATATAATGAACAGTGCATTGCCTATGTCAATCTTGCCTTATTTCTCTTAAGAATGAAAAAGAGCATTAAATTTTGCCAGTAAACAAAGAACTTTAGTCTCAGCAGTTTTCTTTTGTTACTGCTCTGTACAATGCAGGGTGTTTTCCATTGCTTCTTATCCAAGCAGCAGACATGGAAGTTTCCAAAAGTCCAAGGTGCAAAGTATTGCTCAGAAAAGTGTTAAAAGACACAAAGCTTCTGTCTGTGCCCTTCAAAACCTCAATACTTCCTTTTACGTGGGATATCCGAAACATACTACAAATTGTCTGATGCTTAAAAAGTCACATACTTCTGATGAGTATCACGTTAGGGGCTAGTATTGCACTCTGCACCATTGTTGGGATCAGAAGCTAAAGGCTTATATTACAGAATGAAGTTAGTGTCAATTCAAAAGCATTTTTTTCTGATTAAAAATGCATGTGTAGTACTTGCAATTGATAATTTTACTGTTAAAGGTAGGCATTTCTCTTATTTAGAATCAAACTTATATGCCCAAAGGGGAAAGAAAAAGAATTTATTTCTGTATGACAAAGTAAAAGGATTTTGCAAGGTACTCTAAAGACAAGTGCCTGCTGCAAAGAACTTGGTTGGAGTTTTATTATAAATTTTGACTAAAGAAGTGGAAAAATTAAGGAAACTGAATTTCTGTTGGTTACTTTACTTCAATAAGATACCAGACCATAGCAAGATGGTAACTTTATATGTTGTAAATCAAAGACTGAAACTATTTAATTTTTTTATATATATAGATATATATTTTTTTAAAAAAACTCTGCAAAAGTCTTGCACTTGCCAAGGTCTCTAAGGTGGCCATTGGGAATTTTTTGTCATATTCTATAGCATCAGGGAGCTCTTAATTAGGAGTGAGTGGTTTCAAAAACTATATTTTAATGAGTCCAGAGATTCAGTAATGCTCAAAAATAAATGCAATGAGTTCTCTATTTTTTTAGTTCGGTAGGGAATAAAAAAGTGAACAAATAAAAATGTATATTCAAGCTCTCATTTTGGAGAGTCTTGATATGAGCAAAATTAAAAGAAAAGCTTTATACTGTCCTAATAATTACTCATTGTAGGGGAATATTATACTCTGATAATATGGTAAATGCCTAGATTAATGTAAATGAAGTGTGTAGGTGATACTACAGGCACCCTACTCCAAGTCACAGCACTCCAAAAGATATTTCAGAGTATTATACTCCATAAAGTTGGTCAAAGTCTTTCTAAAACCCATATGAATGTGTTGGAATTAAATTTGAAAGATGCAGTGATTTCCTCCTAACATAGCTATAAAATGTTCATGGCGAGAGGGTCGTGCAGAACTGTATGGCTTTTCCCACTGCAAATCCACAGTGTACTTTTTTAAATACAGAAAAATTATTGTTTTGATATGATGTTTGTACCTTTACTGAGATTCAGGTTGTGATTCTCTAAAATTCATCTTTAAAATTCTGCCTTGCACTAAATAATTTGAGCATGGAAATAGAATGGAGGAATTTTCTTGGCCACTGTTGGACCTCAGCTTAATCTTGGTCTGTGATTTTTGCATAATTTGTGCATATATAGATATTTTGCTCTGTGAGAATCTTGGTCACTTGTTGCATTGAACCATATGATTTGATCCTCTAGGCTGCTGGCTATGGGTCTGTAACTTAAACTTGCTGCCTGCTTTTCTGTGTGAGTTTCAGGGGAAAAAATGTTTTTTCTACACAGAAAACAGTAAAAGTGAACAAATGTTTTAAACCACTATGCTATCTACCTGTTATTTCTTTTAGTGTTGGAGAAAGAGCTAACAGGTGGGAGGAATAAAAGCTAAAAGTGTGCAAAGCCATTTTAGGCAGAGGGAAGGGTGTCAAGGAAGGAATGGGGATTATTTTCCATGGAGTTTTTGTTTTCAGCTTGAATTTCCTACTTGAGGATAGTCATAATTTATCACTTCCTTCATTCTCTGCCTGTCTCTCTTTTCCCTTTTCTTAATGTGAGCTCAACTGCTGCTATCTTGTGTTTTCAGCCTTCCTGACCTATGCAGCAGCTCAGGAGGGGTGGTGTGAGCTCTTCATGTTCTGCAGGTGAAACTTAATCAGAAAAATAATGGTTCCCCTTGCAATGAAGAGGGGGGAGAAAAGGGACTCAGCATGAATGATGGAGCATGTGGGGACCACCAGAAAAGTGTGGTGGGGTTGGAAGGTGGTAGGGTCCTTTTTTAGTGCAATCTGATCAGAAGGCATATGCCTAAAAAGAAAGGGAGTCCCAAAAGAGTGTTGAAGTGCCAGAATGCACCAGCTAATAACTTTAAATAGTTCATTGAGTCTTCCGGAATTTTTTTTGTTCTTCTTTGGGAATAATCTGCTTACATCGTTAAGACCTCAGCTAAGCTCAGTAACACAAATTACCAGATGTTGTATCCCCTAGTTTTTTCCATCAAAAGACCAACCACCAAGCTTGTTGAAAGAGACGGGTCATTGTCCGTCCCTGGCAATAAAACTATTTTTGCAACCCCTAACAAATGAAATGAGAATACCTTTCAGCTGTAGAGGGGATCCTGTCTCCTGCTTCTTCCAAGTTTCCCTGTTTGGCTTTGTTATTTTCTAATAATGCACTCATGTGTAAGCTAATAATGTGAACAGAGGGAAAATGAAGAGTTTAAAAAAAGGGAGGAAAAAAAAAAAGCAGAATGAATTAGGGCAATTGAGGTCGCTCTCTTTCATTTTTGCTGGAAGGATTTTAGCCCTAGTTTTTACCTTATCGCTTATTACACAATTTATGATAAAATGAGATGTGATTCCATTCTTATTGTTGTGCTATAGCCTATTGAACATGCATATATAGAATTCATTTCAAATTTAAACACTATCTTAATTATAAATTGAATAAAATGGACAACCTATCAGATTCCCTAAATTGCATTCTAACAAATAATTTCATTTTCCATTACTTTTCCACCAATGATATACTGAGCATAACAATGTTGAGCATACTCCCTGTTCCTTTACTTTAATTGTGCTAGAGATTTTGCTGTATGACAACTGTTTCTCTGCAGGCATGTATGTTGCTTGTCGTTTGGTCTGGGTATTTAAGATTTTCAGTAGGGCTATATAGAAAATACTTCTATAAATCTTATTTTGTTTTGCTTTCAAGTCTTATTATAGCCAAGATATTACAACTCAGCCTTGTAGTTTTAAATGCACAACTTGGTTTGAACTAGTTTTGCAATTTTTATATATGCTTTAGATTCTGTAAGCACTCCTAATTTATGTAAGGTATGAGAATCAAATGTGGTCCTTAATCTAAATTTGAAAGATATGAGCAGAAATGTGTTTACGCCTGCATTTTCATAAGGTGGTTTGGAAGTTAGGTGAGTTTTTCTGCTGTAAATCAGGCTAGTAAAAAATGTGAAGGGGTCTTGTTAAATTTGCTACTGACTTTTTGAGGTGTTTTAAGAGTTTGGATGTCAGAAAAGTGTGATAAGGAGTAAATACACCAAAAACTCTACCAGGAGGGGAAAGGGTAAAATTATAAAGAACAAATATAAGTATGCTAGCTGCTTCGTAAAATCCGAGCGTTTTTTAATTCTTTATGTAAACCCATGTTTGGTTTTTAACCCAACTTCATCCTTTACTTGCTCAGTAAAATCTTTAAAGCTGTACTGTTAAAACATACAAAACATTTTACTATTATTTCATTGTATTTTTTCTAAATGAAATCTTAAAATATACAGGTGTTTAAGCATAATTCAGCCAAGTGGATTCTAGTTTTTATGCATGACAAGGACCGAGTCTATTATAAGTAGCCAAATGTAGCCGTCTTATTTTTAATGTGATTTGTCATTTAGACTTATTTAGATGTTTTGTTTGACTTCAGAGGGCAGATGCACCACAGAAGTATATATGATTCTTAAAGCACTTGGGGAAAGCTGTTGTGTTTGACATTCAATAATACTATTAAATATAATATAGGATGCAATTGTTAAAATTGAAGAGGTAACAAATTATTGGTTACCTCTTCAATTTTAAATCTTTTCGAACTTCAAGGAAGTTAATGCACTTGAGCAAAATGATTTTTCATCAAAAGAAATAACATTCAAAATGCATTTTTTGCATAATGTTTTTCCTCTCAGCCATGAATCTTGAGTCAATAAGACTACATTCATATTCCTTTCCAGTAACTTTCCTTTTAAAGTATATCTTTGTGTTTATTTCAGTTCTTCCAGCTTTTTTATAGACTGTTACTTTCAGTTCCATACAGTGTTAAGACTGGCAAAAATAAGATACTTGTTGCATCCCAAAGGATATTCCTTCCCTCTTATAGGAAAAAAAGGCATAAATAAGGCATAAAATCTAATAGTGTCCTAAAAATTCTAGGAGCAAATTCTACAGCAGCAGTGTAGCAGGGACAACACCTCAGAGCTTTGCAAATGGAGCTTTGCAAACTAAACTATCTCCTTTTATTTTATATTTTGTACTTTAAGGAGAGTTTTATCCAGGGAAAAAAACCTACAAATTTTAGCCATTTTTCCTAGCTGAAATGATTTGCTATCACAGTAGCTCCATCTTTTATCTCCTAAATAGTTTCAACTCTGTTAATGTGTGCATGTAGTTTTTTTTTCTTATCAGGCTCTCGGCAGCATTTGTGATTCATAGCAGTCATCAAAGTGATAATAAACTCATTCACAATACTAACAAACATGGGGCTCCCAGTTATTTACGAGGCAAATTCGCTGCAAAGCTGGGCAGTGGAACAGGGGAGAATCAAGATGGTGTTGATTGATAAATTGACAGGTTAATTTACAAGTGGATAATAGGAGTTAGACCCAGAGGGAGAGACTTGAGGCCCATGTTCTAGCTTGGTTGCACTGCCATCTGTCTTATGCCCGGGAATCTGCAGGAGCGAAGCTCGTCCGGATCAAACGCACACAGGCTCTTCCCAGAGCCAAGACAAAGATCCCAATTTACGGCATTTTTAATTTGCCATTTTGACACACTGAACACCCCCTCACCTCTTGCGTCTCTGCCTCTGGCTGTATACCTAAGGAAATGCCAGCAAGCCCGCTTTTCCTCCAAAGTGGAGTGTTTCTAAGCTCCTGGAGTACTTTGGCTTTGTTTGTGATGGAGGGGAGAAGAGTAATATTTCTGTAGGTTATACCTGTATGCTGTTTTCAATGTTAAAAAGTGGTTGTATTGTTTCCTATTTAATATCCACCTGTGAAACTTTTTTAAATTGGTAGGTGAAAGATCAATTCCTCACTTTATTTTTTATTTTTTTTTTGTCCGTGAAAATCTATATATTTATTTCACTAGTCCGTGCTTAGCCACAAGGAACTTCTTTGGCTTTAATAGCCAAAATAATTCTTTTACTTAGCTGGGAACACTGAACAACTTGTGCGAGTCTTTGTTTTCTAATCCCTAAGAGCCATTTTTATGGCAATCAATCACTGTTTTTATGCTATTAAGCATTTAGGCAAACTGGTGGTTGGCTTTTCGACAATGACCCAAAATTTCATGCAAGTCAAGATCAAGGAACAGTTTTGTTAAATGTCTTTGAAGTTAATATGTTCCAGTCTTGCATTTTAACAGTAAAAAACAACAAAAAAAAGGGGGGGTTAGCCAGAAAGTTTTCTTTTTGTAATTTTAAGTATTAAATACTGGAGAAAGAGGTTTGTTTTCAATACCTGGCATGCTCAAGGTGCTGCTGCTGAATGTACCTCAGCTGCCCTGTCCTGCAGCACAGAGTGGCTCAGAACTGCTTTTCAAAACCCAGGCAATGGCATGTGCTTGTGTCTCCTTTTGTCCCTTACCCAAGAAGTGTGTGTTACTGCATGCCAAACTTTGGGAATGGGAGTTCCGGAGTACCTGGCGAGACCATGAAACCTGGGCTTCCCTTCTCCAGTTTGGGATTATAGAAGGTGAAAGGGTCAATATATAAACGTGGGCTGATTTTGTTTTATGCTGAGCCCTTGCTAAACTGAGGAGTGTCTCACGCAGCCTGCAGGTCTGGATTTGCCATCCCTGTTGCTGCTGGCTCCCCAGTGGAGAGGGGTGGACGCTGGTGGGCTCGTGCAGAATGTAAATCACGGCTGCTTGTCTCTGGCCAACAGTGGTAATTCGTAATGCTCTAAATGAAGTTGTGAAGGCATTCAGGGGCAAATCCTTTCCTCCACGCCTAGCCCAAACAGAGAGGCTTGAGCGTGGAGGAGCCCTGCGGGGAGCAGGGGAAGGAATAAAGCTCCCTTTGCCCGGGCTGCGGAGCAGCTTGGCAGGGAGCGCTGCAGCCCGCGAGCCCCGGGCTCCCTCCTCAGCTGCTCCACCTGCCCCTCGGAGGGCACAACGTGGATGGATCTGCATGGAAACGGGGGTGCTGTCCCCTGTGTCACTAAAGGGGACCCCCTGCAAACCAGCAGAGAGCATCTCTGTAATGTGCACAAACCGCTCGGCGACACGGTAGCGTTTGCTGGCGCTGTGAGATCTGCAAAATATTTAGTTGCACAAAACAGGCTCAACTGTTCAGAAACCCTATCTGCAGCAAAACTAATGCTGATGTTTGCTTTTAAAAAAAACTAAAACCTTATTTCCCCTAAGAAGGGGAAATAGATGTTTTCTTATACCCAGAAAATAAGCAAAATTGTTGAAAAGATAATAAAAACAATGAAAAACAGGGCTTTTGCAGGGAGGAACTTTTAAAATGAAAATCTTCCCATTTTTACTTGAGACAGAGATAAGTTTGCTATATAAACCAGTCCTGCCTTCCTAACTTAAAAGGCTAAAAGCTGAATTCAGATTGTCTTTCAGTCATCACTATTGCATCTGAGCAGCTTTTCCCAACTAATTTGGGCTGAATGGAAGAAGTAAGGAATAATTTTATTTAAAACCAAAAGCAAGAAAAAAAAAGGGGGGGGAAGGGAAATGCAGAGTTACTTGAAACAAAAAATCAAAGCAACGAAACAGCCAAGATGATTTTGAAAGATGGTCAGTGGAAAGAACACAAATTTAAAAGGGCAGATGGGAGTTGAAGCTCCCACTGGCTGGCAGGGAGCTGTGTAGGTTGGTGCTGACTGTCCCGATTCGCTTGGCGGGATATCCGGGAGCACCTTTCCTAATGGAACTTGCTGCTCTTCCAGTGTGGATTTAGCGCCCCCTTCACCTGCTTCATGCTGGCTTGAATCTCATTGGAGTTTTGTGTTGAGCCTTTTTTATTTATTTATTTTTGCATCTTTTACTTTTTGAGCTATTCTGAGCAACGACAGTTTGTAGGGTAATAGATGCTAATAGTAATCAAGCCTTTTAATTATTTTAAAGGCTTTCTTCTATCCTTTTTATCCTATAAAGGATAAAATCCTTTATGCAAAAATTGGGCAATAGTAATGTAATGAGGATAAGGGTTTGCCTATGAGTAGATATATGCATACAGTCCCATTTATTTTAAACATTTGAAATTCTCAAATGAGTTCAGGTGACATTGGTTTTCTTTTCAAAGCTGCAGTATAGAGCAGCAAATAGCATGAAACAAAAAAGCTGCAGATGCATCTAATTCCCTCTTTCCTGCACACATACACATAGCCATAGGGACTGACAGATGAGTTAAAAGTGGGGAATATTTAGACTCATTGATTTTCATTATTACTTTCTTCTCATTCCATATGTCACCATCAAGGCATGATGGTATTCTGTTTGGAAAGGAGATCAATGCGAGCAGATAGGACTGATTCTTGCTATGCAAGAGGGGTTTCCAAATTCAGTTAGTGACACGGAATAAGGTGACCCTGTATTTGCTATGACTATTTTCTTAAGTACAGCCAGAAAGACTGCACAAAAAAATCTAGGTTTATGCAAAAACTGTTTTCTTAATTGAAGCCTATTTAAAAACTTGGATATTCTTTTCAAATAGAATGCTTGAAGATTGTCTTGACTTCTCTTATTATTCAGAAGCATTTCAAGTAAAAGTGCACATCTCAGTAAACATATTTTATGAATCAATCCATGCAAATAATGCTTTCTTCAATTGTGCACTTCCTAAAATAACATGTTGACATCAAATCATCCTGTTCTGAAGAGTTTGTAATAATAAATAATCGATGCCGCAGACTGAAGGATGCATCAATTATACTTTATTTTACTCACAGTCAAGACTCTGTTGTGTATTTTTTCCCCAATAATCTTGCACATTTTGTTGTAAAGTGTACTTCAGTCTAATTGGCAATGTGGCTACTGACTGCTGATTGAGACCAAATTATATTTTGTCTGAAACAAATTGAGTTCTATTGTAGAAATCTGAAATATTTTCGTAGTTTTGCAGGACCAAGGTAGGGTTTACCAGGGACAAAGGATTATTGAAAACAGGTACTGTAAGGAAGTAGAACTTGATGGAAAAAAAAAATGCTCAAAATCAAATTGAGATCACAAAAGAAATAAATCAATGTAAATTCAGGAGCCTGTCAACATTATGGTATTTTTAAAAAGCATAATTTTGAGATTATTTTAAATTAAAATGACTTTTGAAACAATCCACAGACTATTTTAGTGATTAGAACTTTATTTTAAACTTTGAGAGTGTGAGAGAGGTTAAAAATATTAGGCTACGTAGAATGAGTTTGCTCTCAGTAAATGCTGAGGGTTTCACTGAGTTCCTGATTCTTTCAGAGCTGAAGCATGTACTGCATAGCCTATCACAAAACTGGGCTGCAGATTTGATAGATGTGTCCTCAATTATAAACAAAAACTTTCTGGGGACATTTTGAGGGGAGAAGAGATCACAGATGCCATGCTAAATGAACAAAAGAAATTCCCTTTTGGAGAGTATAAAATTCCCCTCCAGCCTATGTCCTATTTTGAGCCTTTATGAAGTAGTATTTGAGCCCATGGGGAGAGGCTGCTTCCTAACTTGTAATTTCATATGATTTGAGATGTGGCAACTGCAGGCCTCAGATGTGGGATCACTTAGAAGAAACAGTGAGCATTTTTAAGATGGGGTTATCTCACTGGTTATCCTGAGCCAAAATCCCTTTCACATTTGTATCTTGCATAGCTAGTATAGACAGTGGGTTATTTTAGCATCAGCTGCCTAAATGCAGATGTCACTTCTGTGAATTTCTCTTTAGGGAAGGCAAAGTTCTTATAGTAATTTCAACTAAAATAATGTTAGAAATAAGTATTGGATCAAAATGCCACCTGGCTAGCTCTATGAAGCAGTGCTCTAAAGTAGACAGATGTCGAATCAGCCAAAGGCACCTGATTAAAAGATGATTGCAGAGCTCAAAAAAAAAGTTCTGAGCTAAAGAAAATGAGGTGGCACATTTAATGTATTTGCAACATATCTCTTGATATCCCAGTTTGTAAATCCTACAGGATCAGCTGTTTCAGATCCTACAGCAGTCCAGTAGATCTAGAAGCAGATTGGAGTCACCCAGAGGTATCATGTGTGAATGGAACAAAGCCATTCTGAAAAGAAAAATGGCAAACTGGCTGTGCTTAACGTTTCCTAAGATGCTGCATTCAATATTGAACTTGCTAGACAGTAAAATCAAAATAAGGAAGTTCAGAGCAAATGATACTTCTAGCTCTTTCAGTGGAATTCTGTTGTTAGACCAAAAATGTCCTATCTCCATGTAAAAAGTATTTTCTTGATTTTTTTTTTCTTAAAATAACTATCCAAAAGATCTAAATAACAGTGGATTTAATTATACTGGTTATAGTTGCTCTTAGATAAATTTAACACCTCAGTACCCTCCAGACTACTTATACCTTTCTAGTTTTTATTATTTACTGAGGAATTACAGGTCAAGAAGGGGGACTTTGGAGGAAAAATAAAGAATGGGATGACTTTTTGCCAACCTCAAAATTGAGGTGTGCCACCAGTTTCCTATGGGACAAGATGTTTAAGCTTTTCCATGCTTTCCAACAAGTAAAAGTGAGGGTTTATATGAGCTATATCATTTTGAATATTTTGAGTCAAGAAAAAGCATCTTATTCCAATTTGAGCGGTGTTGAGCAAAACAATATTCTTATAGCCATCACCCAGGGGGTTTCTGTGGTCGAGCTGCAGTTGGTTTGTGCTTACAGCTTGGTCTGTAAAGAAACACGGTGACACCAGTTACCTGCTAAACTGGGTTTGATGGCAGTAAAGGCACTTCACAACATCGTGGCGTTGGGCCCACAGTGCAGCACCTCTCGCAGTGGGTAGATACTTGATGATGAAAAGTATATTGCTTGTTCAGTGATTTCTGCCCTGGTGAGAAGTTGGGCAAAACACGGTAAGTCAAGGTAGGGAATATTTCTTTCAAGTGAAGCTGGTGGTTTAAAAAAAAAAAAATCAAAGATTGGTTCCATTTCACTTCTTTTATTTTATTCTTCCTATTAGCTTTTGACAGTCTGGGTATGGAGATATTTCTTGTCAAGATGAAAGTCACCTCTCTATCACTGGCAGTGCTCTGACAGTCCCTTTTAAGGAGTTAAGTGCACTATGAGTTAGTAAGAACAATGAGCCCTGCTCTTTCTTGCAGCTGCTTCGATGATTCTTGTTTTGTGGAACAAAATCAGATGTTTTGAGTTACCTTCATTGGTTTGTTGGCACCAAGCAGCTAGGGTATGATTTTTAAAGCAAAAGCTAATTAAACATGTGAATCAGAACAAATAATCCATGGGTGTTTTAGTACATGTGAGCTGCCTTACTTTACTAGCAAACTGATGGAGATGGACTGCAAAAAAAATGCCAAAATCTTGTGTAGGGCAGAGGTGAGAGACCCATAGACTTTGTGATGTTCCTACTTTTTCTACCTTTCCAGCTCATGTTTTCATGAGAAGTAAGGTTTGCGTTGTGGACTAAGGGCTGCCCAACCCCATGCTCGGATGGAGAATTTATTTTTTTATCCTGTACAATCTCCATTCTTGTGAATTCAAACCTAAAAGGAATTTTTCCTTGTGAGTGACCTTCTACTTCTCCTGTTGCCTAGAGGAGAGTGAGATTGGTGAGCAATGCTTGCTGACACACACCATACTCCTGTTCCTTCCACCCCAGCCACTACAGGTTGTAAAACCACATGTCCATAATCAATGATAAAAATAAATTCTGTATTCATAGGTGAATATTCTCCTTGTGTTGTGTTCAGATAGGCCTCTTAAATGCTCCTGTATTTGTAGGTGAATATTCTCCTTGTGTTCAGATAGGCCTCTTAAATGCTGAACAGAGCAGGGGCAAGTGCATCAGCCATCTGCAGAGTATGCTGGAGTTGACTGATATTTCAGGCTATTTTCTTCTAACTTCAGTGGCTGTTTGCTATTTCTGCATTTTTCTATGCATATAGGAGCATAAAAGAAAAAAAACAAATGCCATGTTATTACAGCTAGAGAGAAAAGCTGTATGTTGAGCAAGAAAAACTAGGCACACCAGGGTAAGAGGTGAGGTGTGTTCTGTTGTTTTTGTTGAGCAGAGGTGAAGGTAGAGAAGAGATTTGGCAGCTGTTCCTTGTGGCAGAAAATCATCCCTGATTGTCTGTAGAACAGAAGCGTGTGAGTGTCAAGTGGAAACAGTAGCTCCACCAAGGTCTATCCTGACCCTCGTGCCTGCTGGATGTGCGTGTCATGGCTGTAATTTTGTCATGGTAAAAATGTCAAAAGTCACAAAAACCTAGTAAAAATGAAAGGGAGAGAAGTCACTGACAAGCTTTGAAGTAATCAAATGACCCTTGTAGACCTGGATCTCTCTAATCTAATTTACTTAAGGTCTGAATGCTGGCTTATGTACCTTCTATTAGACAGTATCTAACCCTACCTCTTAGAATCCTTTTGTATGCTGGGGCCTTTAGAAACCTCTCTGCAGTGAGGACTTTGAGCTGCACCATTTTTAAGATGGTAATGGGAAAAACATGGAATTCTTGCCCTGTGGTGGGTCCTAAATGTCTTGGTTCAATTCAATTCCTTGTATTGGTGAATTGTGCTGATCCATTAGTTTACAAGCATGTTTGCCATCATAAGTGTGCCTTTGTGATTAAGGAAGGATGGGTTTGTGCTATTCTTTGCTGGTTTTGTTTGTTTTGAATTGGTGTTTTTTTAATACTAATGCTCACTTTATTCCTGCTTTTAACCTTTAAGATTGAGAATCACATAAAATACCCAATACAAGGCTGTGTGAGGAAAGGAAAAAAAAAAACGCTATGTCTCTCTACATCGAATCTGTATACTTTTTTTCTGAAAAGAAAGCTGCCTTCTGTGATGTATTTGGGATCTTGAGATTCATCCCTAAAGCTATTAGCCTGGCTGAGTTGCTTCTTAACTTGTCATGTATGTTTTCTAAACAGACCATTTTTGGGGGCTAGTATGCATTAAAGCCTTCACCCTCCTTGTTTGAACAAACTGGCCGTTTTTCAGGTTCATATCAGATCACATCAATCTCCCCTCCAAATGTGCCCCCAGCCTTCTCCTCATGCCCTACAGCTTCTCCTATGTTGGGAGATCAGGTGGCAAGTTGTCAGCAAAGCCCAGCTGCTCCTCATCTTGAAATTCACGCTTGCTCTGAGCTTCCCTATTAGTTTTGCCCTGGAGAGCCTTGTTGTTTGCTGCTAACAGGGAAGCCCAGGGACATCCATGTTCCTGCCAGCTCGGAGACTTCGGAAGGCTGGAGGCTGCAGTATAACTAATAGAGAAGTCTGGGAGCGATGGGAGGTTTGAATGCAGCGAGGTAGCCTGTGGCACAAGCCAGTGGTCTGTCACTACTGCTCCTCCTCATGCTGATTCGAGAAATAAGAAGTGGACCCTTCAGCCTCGGATGAATAGACCTGGTATTAAAACTGTGCTTCAGGGAAGTGTGTGGCAAATAGATTGCTACTTGGAAAATGCATCCCTAGGAGAAAGGGTGCCAGGGCTGGGGAGAAGTGGAGAGGAAGGATGTGTTAAGAGCAGCCTGAATTTTACCTGTTGCACCAGGGAAGGGAAAGCAGCAACTCATTATACGCCAAGGTGGTTCTCCTTCCAAGGCGGTTCTCCATCACAAGGCCACTGAGAAGTGTGGATCATGTCTCCTCTGAGGGCATGGAAAAATGGAGCAGACCTAAAGCCTTCCCACACCATTGTGCGATGGGAAGGGATAACACTTGTTTTGTATTCCTCCAGAGGGCTCGGCTTTCCAAAGACCAGGCAATACGCGATGGGAAGGGATAACACTTGTATTCCTCCAGAAGGCTCGGCTTTCCAAAGACCAGGCAATACAATCATTTGTTTTTCAATGAGAGGATTTTTTTTGCACTATTGGACAGAGTAACCTTTACACAGCTTAGGACAGTGCCTGTGGTAACCACTTGTGTGGGTGTCCTGAGTAGCTCTGGGTCTATACAAAGACTAGCTCTCTAGTTTGACATTTTTCCATGGATGTTTGCAGAATTGATCTGATCATATGTTCAAAATAAATACCATAAAGCAATAACTTGCATACAAGAATGATCTCATAGATATGAATGAACACACAGAGGTCAAAAACTGATTTCATATGAATAATCTTTCCTCCTATTGCTAAAGTGTTCTCTGGAGCCTGTTAACCAATTGATGGTACCTCTGTCCTCTGGTAAAGAAAAATTCATGAATTTGGGGTAGTCATATTTGTATTTTGTGCTTGAATATTAATTTTTTTCTTAATATGTCAAAACAGTAAAGAAAAGTCTAACCTTTCATCACAGTAATTCTCTGCTAGTGTAATAAGTAATAAAATTATAGTTTCAATTAATTACCCACACACACATTCAGTGCTGCACTGTATTTATGTCTAGGGTCTAATTCCTAGCTTGGGCTAGTTACAGGCTGTTTTAAAGCTGCTATTTAGTGGAGTTAGTGCTAACTTACATTGAAGCAGATGAACAGCATCACATGTCCATAGTAGACTTCAGAAAGAGCACCGTATTTTTGAAAAGTACTTTCAAAGAAATATCTGTGTGCAGAAGACTAGTAATTCTCATTCTGAAATCTGCTTTGAAATCCATGCATCTTTCTGATCTCTCCCCTTCCTTGTAACTGTAAGCTAGTGCCTATGACCATGCTATGAGGAACACGCAGGTGTGTATCTTCTGCAGTGTTCAACAGAATGTAGACTGGGCCAAGTAGTTAAATTTCCTCTATTTAGAGGAGTCTATAAAATTGTAGTAGCTGAGTCAGTTTTTATTTAGGTGATTGAAGATGAATTCTTAAACCTGTTCTCCTTGCATCATTCTTTTCATCAGAGAAGCTTCCTCTATATTCTTACTCCTCCTCTCAGACGTGCAAGACTTTTTGGCACTGTTTTTGTTCAAAATTTGTAGGCAGTTCATGGAAATGTATTCCTGAGAAAGCTGCTATAGAAGAAATGGAAATGAAACAAGGTCAGTGAATAACATAGGTCTTGAGGCTAATATTCCAACTATTAAAGTATCTGTTAAAATCTGTGACGTGTGTGTTCTTATTCTGTGGTAAGAAACTGCAGGGAGCCAGTGTAGTAAAGTCCTGAATTTCTGTCCCTAACCTTCCAGCTCCTTCAGTAACTTCAATTCCCATGCAGAAACCTGAGTTTTGTTGTGGAGAAACGCTATGTTCAAACAGAAGGATGTCAGTTCTACTTTGTGTTTATTGACATTTTAACCTAAGCATTAATCAGAGTAACAAATGCAAGCGGTCTGTGTGCCAAGCAAAATGGCCTAACTCAATTCTTTTTGCGTTTATATTTCATGCTCTTCCTGTTATATGCCCTTGATAATCCCTGTGAACCAGAAAAGCTTACCAACCAGGTCTGGATACATCCGAATTGAGCCAAGCTACTGCAGGACAAAAAATGCTTTTGAGTGATACACTACAAAGAAGTCACGTAGACTGAAAGCCCTCTAGGCAGCATGAGTTACGCATAGTATTTAAATTAACTTCCTTAATATACTACCTGTTCTTGAGCAAGTGGAAGGGGCTTTTCTGCTAGTACTCCATTGCCAGCACCCATGACGATGGTAAATGTGTATGGCTAGAGGGATATATCCTAAAATATGAATTATATTTCCCTTCATTTTATTGTCGATAATTGCGTTTGGTCTGTAATATAAATTCATGTCCCAGGAGATGAAACTCTTAAACCCATTGGTCAATCTAAATACAAACATGGTGAAACTAACCTGAAAAAATACTATTGCTGCCTTCCTAAAACAGCTTTTCCTGACAATACTCCGTGAATTTTGTGTTAATCTTGACTTTAGGCTAGGAATCAGCATCCAATCAGAGGGCAGGAATGGCTGAAATATTAGCATTCTTAATGTTGCTTTTTCTTGGTCCAAAGTTTACCAAAGCTAATCCTAAATTTGCAGATACTTTCTATGCTGGCCCTATTTTGGGGCATATTTGTTTCACAGTTGGACTTGATCCAGAGAGGGGCAAAAGTTGCAACTTGAATGCATGTATATGTGTCCTTTGGAGTAAGGACTTCGTATGTTTAGTGCATTTTATGGAGTAAAAATTTACTTTGTTTTACATCCTCACTGTATAGTGAGGCTCTGATTCATGGCTTGTGGTCTGAGCAAAGCCTGTAATAACACTCAGTGAAATAGGTGAATATTCACTCCCTGAGCGTGAGTGAAGAGCTCAGTGAAAGTGCTAGAAGATGATTAGGTGGTGTTTTTTATTTTATTTTTTTTGGACTAAAGCTTCTCAATTAGGAGGTGAGCCACTTTTGCTGAAATAAATGCTAAATTACTTGACTTCATATTTTGTAGCCAATATGTGTTGAAGTCTGGAGGAGACCTATTTCTGTGCAGAATATAATGTCGGTTTCCCAATAATGATCCTCTGAAAGTCTCCATTTATACAGGAAAATTATTTTCCTGCTTTTAAAGGAAGCTGTTGCATTTATGGATTCTGGCAACTTAAATCCACCATTAATGGGGGTGAAGAAGCAGCAGTCAGATTAATATACTTTTTCCTCTGTGCATTATGATGTTTACCTAATCACAAGTTCATGAAGAGCTAATTCAGAAGAAAACGAATCGCATGAATTTTGGATGACAGCCTGACTTCCCATAACTGGCTAACTAACATTAGCTCATAAATGGTATTTCTTGATGGGAAAATTCTTAAAAAGGGAAAAAAAAAGTCATTGCTCGTTAAGTCAGTTAAGTGTCAGCTAGACACTTTTTGCAAGATCCTAGAGGGGGGACTCACAGGCATTTGGTGGTAATGGTGTGCCCTGAAGTGGGGCAAAGGGCTGCATCTCTGACTGAATTCTTTACTAAAGGAAAGCTAAAGTCTTTATTTCTCTACTTGAAATAATACCTTAATATAACTTTTTTAGAGCATTTTAAAATGGGGTGATGAAAATGATTGCTTACTGACCATCTCATGTTAGACAGTAGGGAATAGTCTCCATTTATTTTGATAAACCATACCTGAATTTTATATTCTTCTGGCAATTTCTAAGGCCCTGGCTAAGGGGAACTTACAGTGGACTGAAAAATAAGGACTCAAACTTAGACAAGCCCCAGTGGAAATGCATAGCACCTGATGCATTGGCACTCAAAACAAATGATTGATTAGAAATAACTTTTTATACAGGTGAATTCTTGACTAATAAAACAGCCTTGCCTATGCTTGTGTGCACGTGTATGCGTGTAGTGTTGTTTAAACATCATCTAAAATATGATAAGCAGTGAATAAATTAAGAATCTGTTTGTTAAACTATGCATATATTTAAACACAAAATTACGTTGTGTATATTTTGTTGAGATTAAATATGGAAATGTTAGCAAATAAGCATAGGCTCTTTGAGTCTCCCCCTCCTGGTTTGATGCAATCTTTCTAATGCAGAATTTTTTTTGCCCTTCATTGACATTTCTTTCTGGGAAAGCATGGATACTTGTCTGTGTCTATACCTCTTGTCATGCACCTTAATTTCTGAGTTCTGTTCAGCTTCTTACCTACAGCCTGAGGCGTTGCTGTCTGCTCAATAGTTTCCAACCCCTGTAAAGAAGAAACAAGATGACGTATTACTTTTTAAACATAAACCACACATGACTAAGATCCAATAATTCACTCGCTCCCACTAGGATGCTGAATGATTAAGTCTGACATCAGTCAGTGCCAGTAGTGTATTTTTGATAAACCACAGTTGTCTGCTGTGTACTCCAACATCTGTATTTTTCACACCAGAGGCATCTGTCTTGTTCAAGAAAATGAGAGACATGTAGCACACTGCTTGTGCAAGTAGTAAAACTGATAGAAACTGTACCAGTTATCATTCTACATAGAGCTTCTTTCCTCAGTGATAGCAAATGACATATTTGGACCACTTTTTATAGAAACCATTTCAGGGAACACTTCTGTGACCTACTAGAAAACTTGTGGGGATCTATTCTCAGATCCAATACCATCTACAAGTGTCAGAAAAAAGAACACTTAACTCTTCCTATTTATCATCCTGGTTATAAAGATTACCTTCTTCATGCAGCAATATGTGTTCATGTTCTTACAAATTTATTCTGATGAAGCAGATCTTGGACACCTGCCTTCTCTGGAAACTCCAAAGCTGGCTATATTGTATGGCATAAAATCTCTCTAGTGTACATAAGGACTTGTTCAGATAAATTTGATCCTGACTCTTTCCTACTGAGGTAGGAAGAATGATACTTGTTTAAACCAGAATTGAGCTTGGACTAATACTGTAGATGAAAATCCTCCTTCTAATGAAGGTTTCATTCATGTTTTCTGTCTCTTTGTCATAACTCATGGATCGGTGTAGTTTCACTGAGTTTGCCTATAAGTGTGAAGTTACCATTGTTAGAAGGTAAATACCTTGCTTTCAGTGTTCTGTTGTGTAGCAGCAATAACTGTTTATGGAGATGGCTATTTCATATTTAATTTTAGAAAGCCTGTGTTTAATATTCCTAATCCATTTTAATTTAAAACCAAGTGTGACATCTTAAAACAAAGGTGAGAAAAGGGGAGCTAATCTGGCATTCCTAGCAAAAACAGAATAGCAACAAGAAGATAAATTTATATATTTGAGAAATTAAAAATCAAAAAGTCATAATGCTGTGACTTAGCAATGTTAACTCCACCGCTGCATTAGCAGTCAGTATTTAGCAGTGTCAGCACTCTATCTCTAAAGGAGATTGTGGAAAACGGCCTTTTTCAGGTTTTACTGTAAAGGGAATGTCTGACTTTGATCACAGTTAAAATGACAGGACACTCAGTAGACAAAATGCTGCAGATAGTTAGAAAAGGCAACTGCTTTGGAGTATGTCCTTTAAACTCTAATGGATTGATTAATTCTCCAGAATATTTACTAGGAAAAGTCCTAAAAGAGTTAAGAAGCTGCTGTAAGAAAGGCTAAAAATGATAGACTGGAAGAAAAAGAGGTAGTAAAAATTGAAGGATATAAAAAAGCAGAGGAATGTGGCTGGGGAATAATAAAATAAGAGAGAGGAGTTAAACCAGTGACCCTTGTCGGCAGTGAAAAGCGGGAGATTAGAAAATGTTTCATGCTAATTTCCATGGAGATTTCTTTAATTTATCGAAAATTACTTTCTTCTGCTTTGATTTGTCCAGCCGCCTGCCCCCTCGCCGCTTTTTCGGGGTGGTCCTCCCCGTCACGCCGTGCTGAATACGGGCCTCGCTTGCCCCCACACTGGGCCAAAGCGTCGTGAGATTAGCGAAGCGGCGCTGATGTCTCTATCAGCCTGTGCCACCACAATGCCCTATTTCTTTTTTTTTTTTTTTTTTTTTCCTCCCTCCTTCTTTCCCTCTCTCCTCTGTAGCAGAGTCTTAGGATTTCTGTCACATGATGGCTTCATCGGGGGCCCCTTGCTGGAGCGTTTTTCACTTTTCTCCTGATCCGTTCGGCTTGGTTCTCTCTGCAGCCTGGCATATCAAAGGAGATTTGTGGGTCACTGAGCCATGGACACAGAATATAAAGTCATCAGCGTGCTTGGCAGCATCAGAACAACAACAAAAAAAACCCAACCATCATTTACCATCTTCATCCTTCAAGTGGCAGGAGATTGTTAGTCTCTCTTACAAATGTGTATTGAAAGCCTTTAATTTCTAAAGGATAATCAGGATGTAGAGGTACCAGCTAAAAGACCTTAAATATTACAGCTCCTTATAGGGCACATCGGATTATAGCATGATGTAGTTAGATGAAGAAGCTGCTTATAATCTCTGATTTTAAAGAAACAGGCTAATATTAATGAGAAGCTGGTATTTTTGCAGAATAATAAAGTAATTTGCCAAACATCTCCAACCTTGTCACAGATAATAAATGGATGTATTTGATCACAAGCATTCTGGACGAGTAGAAATTGATATCTCTTTCTCAGTATAACCTGGTCAAAGATTCAATCCTGACTCCTTATTTGAGGATCCAAAGAAAGATTCATGGCAGTAATGTTTTCTAAATGTAGCTGTTACCACTATTTGAAGGTCTCTGCCAACCCTGTTTCTGGGCATTGTGGCTTTTCAGCACTAGAGTGAGTGATTGTGGTGGCAATGGTGGGTTTATTCTGTAGCATATTGGTACCCTCAACATTAGGTGGTTTGGTGGCACCCAGTGCCATGTAAAAGGTGAATAGCACAATACGGCAGCAAGTTTATAAATATCTATCTCGACATTTCCATTGCACCTCAATTAGAAGCAGGTTTGTTTGAAGTGGTTTGGAACTGTTGGGGGCTCTAAGCACCTTTTAAAATGAGTTTTCATTAGTCTCTTGAAAACCAGTCTTTAAACCATAGCCTTAAATGTCTCTCTCAAGTCCCTCTGGACAGTGAACTTGCATATTAAAGACCTACTTTATCCTGTAACTGAGCCTCCTATCCATTCTGCTAAGCTTAAGGCTACGGCAAGGTGACTGACCTAGATCGATGGGTTTCCTTGGAGGTACCGTGGTCTGGGGCAAGGGAGGTCTGGCTGTGTCTGCCCGAAGGCCCGTACTCCATGGGAAGAGCTCTGCAAGGCCCTGAGGAGATAGTCCTGGGGAAAGCAGGTCATGGATGATGCCGCAAATGCTGAAGGAAAGTCCTGGTGTTATCAGGAATTCATAATGTCTGGCAAACAAAATCTGACAAACTGCAGCTGCTGTGACACACTCTAACCATTCGCTTTTCTATACTCAATAAGAAAATCAAGAATATGAGGAAATCTTCTAATAGTGCAGAGTAAGAATATATCTGTAAAAAAAAAAAAATTGGTCCAAATGCATAAATCCTATACTGAATTTAGTGCTACTGTAGTCTGCCATTTATTATTTTAAATACTACATCTTAAGGTTGCTTTCTTCTCCTGTAGCTTCATCTCGGATACGATTGTTCGACCAATGCAGTCCCCTAATATATAGCTATATCTCTACATATTTCTAAGTAAAAATGACCTGACTTCATATATATGCACATAACCTCACTGTGAATAAGTTTGCCTTTTGTGTCTGTATGGGCTTTTTTGCATCTATATAGCTTTGTATGTCAGACTGTGTCACTTAATATATTTCCTGCTGTTCTTTCTAGTCATCACCATCTCTGGTTCTTCATGTGTTTGAATCTTGGCTATATAAATGGCTTTAAATTCCCTCATGATCAAACATGATCATGCAGAGCTTGAAGTTAGGGAGAATGTTAAGTGTTCTGTAATTAATTGCATAAATGTTGAATGCAAAAATTAAGTGTTATCTGGTAATTTGTGTGCAGTAGGCTTCCTCAATATGTACTAGACTATAATAACTTACATGTGCTCGGGGTAGTAACTGTTAACAAGTCATATGACACTTGCTTTGCAAGGAAGAGATGCTGATTCTTTAATGATTATAAAGGTTGCTAATGCATTAAGAGGAATATTGAAAATGCCATTTTGTCAAACATTGCCAATGTTTTTACTCCCTTATGTGTATGTGCAACCATGTTTGTAAAGTTGTGTATATATACGCATTTTGTGTAAGTATGTGTAAAACCGTAAATGAAAAAGAAATAGTATTGAGGAAACTACACTTTGTTTCTTAATTCATGTGGAATACAAACAGCACAGTTACAACCGTGCACACCTTTCTCTTTCATGACTGACCAGCTATGGTATAATGACTGCTATGCTAGTGTCTTACGGGGAAGCCTGTAGTATGTGCAGTTTCGTTATTTATGTTAGGAATGCTTCAATCCCCTTAGAAGTTAACCTTAAAAGGGAAACATCTATCTTATTGTGGTATTGACCTTGTTCTGGTAAATTGCCGTGTTTTCCTTTACCAACATAGCAATATCGGAGTAAGATGTTTACATCAAGGATAAGGTTAAATGCTTCTTTTCTGAGGTCACTTGCTCTAGTTATTTCTATGTATATCTCTGAAAAAACCCAGCAATCAGCCTGACTAACAAAGCAACCTGGAAAAGCTGCATCGAATGCATCAATTGTATTGTGTAAAAGTTACCCTCGCTTTGACATTCTTGTCTGGACAGTGCTCAAAATGCAAAGTGAGTTGTAGCTAAATCCAGTGAGTTTTTTTACAGAAGCTTATGAAGCCTTATAGTTTACATGGTCTATAACTTTAAACTGCCTGTTTTTCTCTTCCAGGATGAGCTTTGCACTATTTTTTATAGATCTAGAAACCAATTTTTATTCTCTGTGGAAAATGACGGAAGCAAGCATGAATAGAAAAATTCAAAACTTGTGAAAATTTGTGGTGTCTGACAATACATCCTGAAGTGTAAAGTTGTTTCAGATTCTTCAGAGGAACTTGAATTTGATGTTAGCTTGATGTTAGCTTGATGTTAGCTACCTATATAAAGGAAACAAAAACAAAAAAAAAAGTCATTTTGTGCTTGAAATGCAGTGTTTTATGCAAAGTATGCTAAATCAACACTTTGGTGCTGAGGAAATCAGCCTGAATAGGAGAAGAAATCAGATTGAATAGACCTGTACTAGGATTTCAGGATTTCCAGAATCATGCTGAATGTTCACACCTGAATTTCCATTTCTGTAAGGCAAGTGTATCTAAATACAGAAAATTCCAGCTCTTTAATGTGCCTGGCATTGTGGAAAACTTAAAATTAAATAATTCTCAAGCCCATTTTCCACATTACTGTTTTAGTACTTGTAGTGACTGACTCATCTTGCGAGGAAAGGAAAATGTTTACAAAAATGGAGAATTGACTTCTCTTTTTTCATTCTGATCCCCCATTTTTGAAGAGGTTCTAATTTTTGTAGTGTAGCTCTGATAAAGATCATAATGTATTGTAGTCGCTATTCATTAAATCTGTAAGTTTAGGGACGTGTAGTGTTGTGTAATCCCTATAGCTGAGCCAAAACCTCATAGGAAAATAGTTATCGTTTCAGAAAATAAAATCAGTTTAAAAAAAAAATTGTGCATAAAAGCTCTGCAATATATCCATGCCGGTCTCTCTCTGCATATGTGTTGAGCAATGTAAACACAGTTAAATGAAGTCTTTACTTGTTTGGGATCTTTGTTTAGCTGCCGTAATTGTAGAGCACTGCATTTCATTAAAGTTTTGGATCTGAGGCTGCAGAACCCACATATAGAGAATATCAAGAGGAGCAGCCAGGAGCAATAGTCAGCAGAGCTCATTACCTAGGGCAGTGCCTCTGTGTGTGTTATGCATAATCGTTTGACCAATTATTACTCACTTCCTTGATGAGCTGAGTTATTTTTTTCCTTGCAGAAATGGAAGCTGGATCCTCACTCTCCACCGGCTCTGTTTTAGGTGTGGGATTTGATGTGGGGTGTTTTATACTGTCCCTAACCCTCCAAGGCTGGTGTGTGGGTGTATGCGAGTGATGTGGGAGAAGATGCATCCAGGACCCACTGACCTGTGAGGCCCTGTTCCATAAGGACATGGTTGATGGTGGTGTGGGAAAGCACCATAGATTCAGGAAAGTGGCTTTCTATGCTCCAAATAACTTCTGTATTGGAGATTAAAGAGTTACTTCAGCACAAGGACTGTAGTAAGAGCCAAAGAATATATTTGCTGGAGAGAAGGGTTGTCACCTTGGAGTTCAAAATGCTTGATGTTTTGTGCTTGATTTTTTTTTTTTTCAAGACTGCATAGAGGGCTCCTATTAAAAGTTCAGAATGTGTTTTAATGTTGCTCTGAGTTTATTTCATTACTGGATCTGTATAAAAAGCATTAGAAAGAAAATAAGTTCATCTTGATGGTTTGAAGTGAATTTTGCTGGCTGAGTTTGGTATTACATTTGGTAAAAGACTTCTTAATTGGACAGGAATATGTTACCATAATAACATGCAATACGACTGATATGATATCTGTGGAAATTTAGTACTGTATCCTAATATCTATATTCTTGTGTTGTGATGTTGCTATCTCTAAAATTTGAGACCAAAGGTACTTGAAAAGTACAAGTCAGTAACTGGATACTTTGAGAGTGCACAGAGTATTTGAAGTTTTTGATGGCAGAGGAGATGGGAAGTAAAAATAAAAAATTAGCTTGAGACCCTTCTCTCCAGCAAAATCTAGGTGTTTTGTTTTGCCTTTTTTTTAAGACATTAGATTATGTATTCATGCTGGTGATGGCTGAAGTAATTTTAATATAAATGCATGTGATCAAACTTAAACAGAAATACATGCTAATCCCACATTATTTGGGAAGCTTCCAGTTAGCGTGGTTTCTGTGTTGGTTTAAACCATCCCACTTCAGCATGTTGGTTTTGCTGTTTTATTTTGTTGTTTTATTTTTTTCTTTCTCTTATACAGATTCACTTGCATGCAGTAGAATATACCTCCCTGCATGTTAAAATGGGGGAAAACAGAAAATAAGTGGTTTTGGTTCAGGACATTTTTTATTGTTTTATTTCAAACCAGTCAGCTCTCTGCATGTCCCATGGGCAGCAACAAAGCAATATGACAAAGACGGCAAATCTCAAGCCCCTCAGGAGGCAGAAGGTGGGGGGAGAAAATGAAAGAAAATAAATAAAATTTTGAAGTTACTCCAGCTGCAAAGCTCGATCCTAGAAAACTAGGGCAGTCTATTCCTTAAGCTCCCCTCTTGGACTGACTGGGGAAACTTGAGATTTATCGTGTTGAACTCGCGCGCGCTCGGCCGGCGCGCCGTGTCCCTGCCCAGGTGACTGGAGGCCGTGTCCATAGATCAGGCGTTTCCTGCGAAACGCCGCGTGTCACAAACCGTCCTCTCAACAGTGGCGATTTCCACCCTAGCGTTGCCTTCCGCGGCGCTCCTGTGGATTTGGTGTGTTAAGAAGCCTCGCTAGAGATCACTTGTGTGTAAACAAGGAATTTGGCAGGAGCTCAATCCCTTTCAGCAAAGTCTTCATGATACATTATTATCCATACGGGAGCTTCCCTTCCTCGGCTACAAGAGTGCAGCATCTCATTTTATTCAGTTCTTGTCTTTTTTCTGTCTTCCTTCTCTTGCCATTTTCATGTGCTGTTGTCTCTCAGCTTTCATGGGAAGATTGCTGTTTCAGAAGATTAAGATGAATCTAATTTTATGTTTCAA
Source organism: Tinamus guttatus (assembly GCF_000705375.1). The sequence goes on from NW_010580220.1 coordinate 170,148, forward strand.
ATCCACATAAAACACGGATAGTTATGGAAGCTTGGACTCATTGTGACAGCAAATTCAGCCTTGAATGCCCTGCAGGGAATTATGTCTTAACATGTTGTATCTCTCTTTCAATGCCTGAAAGGCTATTTCTTCATCACCATGTAAACTGCATGGTGGGGAATGCCAACAAGAAATAAGATGCACTGGAAGATAAAAATTCAGTGTAAATAAGGTGTAAGATAGACATAAAGATACAAATGGCTTGTTCTATTTAAACCTACTGGGCAGAAAACAGGAATGAGGGGCACATTTCTGATTATCTCACAAACTAAGAAAAAACTATTTAATATCTTTGACAGTGTCTGTAATATGCAATGGAGTCGAGTTGCTGGTGTCTGATGCACTTAAAGGGAGGAAAAAAAGGTAAAATACACAATATAAGAGAGTATTATATTTGTATGGGATGGTAAGTGTTTGTTTCTAGCATGATTCCCTCTGGGGGAAAGGAGGGAGCTGGGGGCTGGTATGTAATTCTGCTTTTTCATTTGCAGCAATCACTAATTTCAGATGAGTTGTTAGACCACACGCAAGTAATTTTCCTAAACAATGGCTTCAATTAGTGGTCAGATCCAGCCTGTTGGTGTTTTAGGCTGTTTTCTCACCCCGGGCTGTACAATAGACATTTTGCAGATGTCATGCAGTGTTCTTAGAACAGCTGTGTGAGATTTTCCTTCTGAAGAAAGTGCTCAGCAAAGAGAAGTTGGGGGGCCCATTTGCAGAAATGCATTGCCTGTGTTTGAATGTTTAATTACAGAGATTGCTGAGCTGCTGGTGCTGCCTGCTACCACTTAGCACTTAGGCAGAGGGCTGAGTGAGCACTGGGGTAATGTATTTGAGAACATGTTTGTTAAGACCAACTTGCAATTCATTCTGGCTGTCATTATTCCTAAGGCTGGATGGGCTTCTTCCTTCCCATGTACATGCACATTTGCACAAAAAAATGAAGTTATATTCAAAAAGAAAAGGTATCTTTGGATTTCAGTGAAAACTACTGCATGCTAAAATACTTTAAGAAGGTTTTGATAAATATTTTTGAATATATATTTAAGTTATATTCTCTACACTAGACATTTTCATTAGAATATATCTAATATAGAAATATTCTAATGCTTTAAAATACTGTTTTTCCACAAATATTTTACACATGGTTTTCCACTTTATTGGGAAAAGAGTAGAGATTGCTTCAAAAAGAACTCCATAAAGAAAGGGCAAATCTAGGGAATGTGAAAAGATTTAGGTAGGATTCCTAGATATATGAATGGGGGAGGTGTGGCTTATATAATATAGATCTATGTATTTATGCTTGAATTAGTGTGTTTGAAGGAACAAATGACTTGTGCTGGACAGGCTATATACACAAAATTACTTCTCTTGTGACAAGAGAAAATGGAACATAAAATCTAATAGGCAATAAATCTGGTTTATATCTTCCTGTCTCTTTAATCAGGAAAGAATCTTGCCATTCTTAAGTATAGGGTCCAATTATATAGTGAAATGTAATGTTCGTTCCTTATCAAAAGTGTCAGGAAAAGATTTTAGGGGTCACATTCTTAGCTAGTGTAAATTAGGGGTCTGTGTTGATTTGTACCAGTCGGATCTTCAGATCTGACTTCATATGTCCTTAAATTTCTGAAGATCTGACTTCATATGTCCTTAAATTTTGGGGTTTATCTAGTTCCTAAACTGCGTGTATGAGTGCATGTGCCCATGTGCATCTTTCTCAAAAAAAAAAAAAAAAAAAGCCTTATTCTTTCCCATTAGCAGCTTATTGTTTTGGGGAAGTTTATTCTAAAAGAACTGTCAACTCGTAGAATGTCTCATGGACATATTTTGTTAAATTTTATTAATGTGAGTAATACTGAAAACAGTATTAAAACCATAGGCCCATAGACTTTAATATTGCTGTTGATCAAACAAGTGCAAATTATGAAGATATTAGCAAGTCTGTAGCTGCATTATGCAAAGCCACAAAGAAGGGACTAGAGGAAGGTTATGTGAAACAGAGAGAAGACCAAACCAGTTGTCCTCTGTTTGGGATGCCGTGATTGTCATGGGCTATTGAATAGCAAGGAAGAGATAAATATGCCTAAATAGGTAAGAATTGGAAATGAAAGAAAATTAGTTCCTATTGCTGCTCTTTGAATAGGCCACACATGCAAAGTACTTGAATCCTGTTTAAGGGCAAAATTCAAAGGATCAACAGAAAGTCAATGTCCCAATTATTGCTTTGGGAATAAGCTGAGGCAAGTTTTCCAGAGATTTACTTAACTTCCAGAGATTTACTTTTTCCCGAGATGTGGTAGAGCTGGGTACGCTGGCATAGTAACAGTATTTGTGAGGACATAACCTGAAGCCTTGGGCAGAGCGGTGGGGATTCCTCCTTCCCTTTCCACAGCTATGGAATGGCTCCTGGCTGCCGCGAGTGCCCGTGGGGATTAGCAGTGTTGTTTGCAGAAGTGCAGCTATGGTTTAGCAAACAGGAATGGCAGGCACACACTCAAGAATTTCCCCAAAATGGTTGAAACGTATCAAAAGTCCCAAGGTGATTTCATTTGCAGAGGTGAGCTAAATTTGAGGCTGTACTTAATTACAAAATTTGATATAAAGTTGGTCCATCTGTAAAAATTGGCTCTGCTTTATGTAAGGAGTCAACTGTTGTCTGAAAAATACCCCTAGTTTTCCTAGCCTAGCCTCCGTATGCTCTCACAGAGCACCATTAATAGTGATCTTCTATATACACAAAGACAGGATATGGGGTTTTTTTCCATACTTTTAGCAAGTGGCACTTAAAGTTTTGTAGATGGAGCCGGAGCCATAGTGTCTAGGAGACCAAGCGTTCTGACAGTCTTGCTTAAGTGCAGCAATTCAAGTTTCATAACTAGCTACCCAAGGGGACCGTGTGCTAACAGCATCCTCCTGCATTGCTGCTGTATGCTAGGAAAGTCACAGGAAGCAGAAATGAAATGGCCTAATTCCCTTGGGTCTTAGACCTATATGGTGGCATCAATGCTGAAAAATAATAATAATGATGCTAAAAAGTACTATCCCCACAGTCAATAAAGAACAGGATCTGTGCAGAATTGATTGTATCCGTAGCAAGATTTTTGTCTGCTTACAGTATCAATTAGAGTTGTATTAATAGGTACAATTTTGACTTTACATTGGCATTAATTTTAATGATGAAGGTTATCAGTCAAAAAGTAAAGCAGAGATGCTTCCCATAATGATTTCATAGTCCATACCTTCAATAAGTTAATGCAATGCACATACTTTCAGGAAACTGCTGCTTTGGAGCAGTTTATCCATTTGTACCAGATCTTCTGTGTCACTTTGTAAACAACTGGAATTTCCAAGGCACCAGCTATTGTTGTCCATTGCCTTCTCTGAAAAAATGTACCCCTTGTTTCCACTTAAACTGAGGAGCTTTGGTGGTTGTTGCTTGTTTTTATTTTTTTCCCCCAGATAAACCAGCAGAAACAAGGACTGTCAAATATGGGTATATTTGTGTTGGAAGGGCTAGATGTAAAATATAATAACTACTAGTATTATCAAAAAAAAAAAAAACCACCATGAAGGTTGTCTGCAGCATATGAAGGGGCTGAGAGCAGAAACATCTCCTCAAAAGTCAATGCAGGGGAGACAACCCCTTGACTGGCTATTTTAGTGCTTGACCAAAATTTTTTTTGCAATTTTTTTGGACTCCAGTTTCCCTCCCCAATGAAATCCAGTAAAGAAAGACTATTTCTATCCTGTGCGTGGGGGGATTCTCAAACCCGAGTACATATGATTTATACAATACTCTTACAGAATAAAATAGGAGGTTATTTTAATGAAATGGGAGTAGGAGAGAATGGAGTTTGGTTTCAGATGTTGTGTGTATTGTGAGTCATCCCAGCGCTTTTATGTTAGATTCCTGAGTTACACCAATCAATGAAATTGGCCTGTGCTTTTCTCTCCCTTTCTTCATTTAAACGTCAAAGTGAAATTCAAAGACTGCTGCAGAACTACTTGAGTCATTCAGAAGATCACTGCCCCACTGGGGATTCTCTTTGTTTCAGCACTTGAACACTATTGGTTTTATTATCTCCATTCAGGTTTTGTGATTATTCTCATCCATAGTCTCTTTGCAGTCATTAGAGATGCAGACAGAATGGGTCTGCCTTGCATTGCATGAATAAATATAAATACTATTTTGTGTCTTGTCAACAGAATCCACTAGTGATGCAATGTAGTAGCACATTCTGGGAACTAACAGCCCCATTTGTGAGATAGTAAGCTCCCTTCATTCCTGTTGGTTTCAATGGCATTAACAATGCTCAGGACCAGATGTTTTTTCACTACACTTGAAGAATCAGAGGAACAATAATAGTGATGATCAGGGAAGTTACAAAGTGTTTTAGCTTCACAACAGTTTCTAATCACTTAAGCTCTAAACTTATTTAAGGGTGTGGTTCCATGTTACAAGTCTTTTGATGGTAAAGCCACTTTAAGAGCCTGTTGCTCTTATCTGTACAAGTTTAGCTAGTTTTGGACCAGTATTTAGTCCAGATGTATGAAATGGTGGATTGTGCAAAAGGTGACATTGTAAGGACATTGAAAGGAAACATGAAGAAACTGTGGAAGGAGGAGGAGAATGGGATGGAATGGGAATCCCTTAACCAGCTCTTCCCTTGAGGAATTCATAGCAGAGAGATGAAAGAAATTCCTTAATTAGAGAGTTCTTGACTGCTTAATACATAGTAACCACCTGAAGTTGTAATGTTTTTGTTATTTTTGTCAAGATTTTGGGGTGCAAGAAAAAGAGAAAAGAAGGAAAAAAATGTTTAGAATTGCACAGGTGTGTCCTGGATTGACAGCTTTTCATTGGAGACTGATCTATGGTCTGCTGAAAGCAAATCAAATCTTACTGAAAGATTTTGTAAAGCTGGGCTTATTATCATTAGTAATAGATGGATAGGTGCAAATTGGAGCCACTTCAGCTTGTGGATTCTAGTAGTGATTTATGCAGGAGCAGATGGAAATGTATGAACGATTCTTGTGTGTTTCAGTGCATGAACCAGACTCTGAGGAGGTATTATGTTTTCAGAAGTAAATTCTGTTTTTCAAGTCCCACCTACATTCACTTGGAAAAGTCTGTGTCCCTCACTGTCAACCTCCAGTTATATAAAAGTTTCAGTGGAACAAAAGTCATGGGCAGGGTGAAAATGATGCAATTATCAAGTCAACAGAGAAAGGAGTAATGCTAGAATGGAAAACAGACCACTGAGCTGATTCAAACATAACTATCCATTTGATTGACATAGGTTTTCTAAATCGGTTCTCTTTTGGCAGGATTTAGTTATATCTAGGCTGGATAAGGAGTGGTGCTTGAGGTGGTTGGTTTGTTTCCTAGGGTGATGGGAAGTGATAATTCATGGCCTCTGCTCAGTGAGGGATGCTCATGCTTCTGACTCTGGTCCTGTGAATCTCCTCTCCCAGGGAGAAGGGTTGTTGCAGGCCTGTCTAGAGTCAGAGAGACATTTTCTGTTGGCTTGGAGGTGGACTAATGATTTTAAAGCTCTTTAATGCCCTTTCTTAGTTTGCTTTCTTTGATGTAGCCAACCTGTGTGCAAAGAAATAGACTTGTGCTTCTCTCCCAAGGTATGTAAAGTGAATAAAAATCTTCCTGATATTGACTACTGCATAGAAGTTTGGAAGCAAATAACAGCTTAATAATAGTGCAAATTCTAGCCCTATGCTGTATGAGTACTCATTTTTTAGGCAATATGACATTAGAGTTCATTCAGCGTTAATATAAATGAAGACAAGTGCTGCAGTAGATCTAGCTATTATGTTTTTGCTATTTCCACTTGAAATTTGCTTGGTAATATCAATCTGAAATACAATAGCCATTAACCCTCATTAACCCTATAGAAGTATGGTAAAGACAGGTGCTCCCAATAGGACAAATAGGAGAGATATCTTAAGCAGTAGGCCATGAAGTAAATGGAAAATGATCTCAAAATAAATCCTAAAGATGAAACTAAATAAAAAAAAAAAATGCAATATAGGAAACAAAGCATGGTAGTGCTGAGGCAAGCAGTAATTAATTAATGTTTGTCTGCAGAAAAGTAAAGAAACTCTGCATATCTGTTCTGCTTAATTATCTGATTGACCTCGGTGAAAAGAAAAGCAGAAGTTAAATGCATAACGTTTCTCCTTACAATTTTTTTTCTCGGTTTCTTATGAGTACCCATGTGGTTTCCCTGCTTCTAAGCAGAGTGATAGCTGTAGTCATTTTAATAACCTCTGAGAAAGTGCTTCAGGACATATTTGCAGAGCTGAGGTTGCCATGCCACAGCCTTGTCTCCTTACCATGCTCCAGATATTGAACCTTCCCGTAACTACAATTACAACATAAACCACAAAATGTAGATTTACAGATTGTTTTCAGCAACACCCATTCAAATTTACTTATATTTACACTAGAAAAATTAGGGTAAGTGCTATTGTGACCAGAGACATAGACCAAGATCAATAACCAACCAATTCTTGGCTAATAAAGCACTTCTCTAAGGTCTATGGTTGCTTTATTCTGACTTTGAGGTTGGCCTCTAATGTCTTATCCATTGACTTTTCCCGTAAATATGTCTAATAGAGACCAAGCTGAACCCTGAGAAGAAAAGATACACTCTGTTTGGTAAGAATTGCTAATTAACTTGGTATGTAAAACCTGTAGCTACTCTCTGCTTTTAGCTTGTCTTTGATGGCAAATATACATGTGTAACATGGGTATAAAAGTCAAATATTAATGCCTGTGTTATAGGTAGAGGTTTTCTAAAGAAGCAAGCAGTTCAAATCTACACTACTTCATGTTCTTTCAGTTTGAGAGTTGTTTATAAGGAAAATAGCTGTTGCAGAACACATTTGGAACGGTGTAACAGGATACCTTTGTCATGGGTTCTGGTCATATATATTTTAAATAAATTGATTGAAGATAAAAGGGTTTTCTTTTCCTTTGTTTTTGAGAAGAGAAATGAGTTAGTGCTGCGTTGTCAGTAAGTTACTACACTAAAACTCGGGGCTTCTTTTGAGTGGGCACCTTTTTCCCTGTTTGATTTGAGTGAAAACTGAAAATTAATGTACCTGGAAGGACTAGGTCCTTGGGGCCTGATTGTGCCAAGAGCTGGTGCAGTCTGGAAAGCCTTTAAGCATGTACTATAAAGATGATGCATAGTGAATTGTGTGATTTCTCCCCCATTCCCCCCAGCACTGCTGTATATTTGCAGGGTGGGGAAAAAAGTAAAATTTCACATACTTGAAACATAAGTCAGTTCCTGAGCAGATCATGAACAAAGGGTGCAAATATCTGAAATATTAACCTTGTCTGAGATATTGCATGTAAATTGATGCTGAGTTTCCATCAGAAAACATGATATTTTGGCGTTATAGAAACAGGTACATTGGTACGACTTCATCAGACTCTTGTAGTATGCACTTGTTTCTCTTACTGCAAGTTGTAAACAGTAGACAACGAAGATTGTGCTGCTAGCTGAACAACTCTTTGCAGTAATAGTTTTCAGGCTTTTGTCTAATAGTACTTTCATCTACATGGCCATATGTTTTCTGTGCGTTAGAGCTGGGAGCATTTACCCATCTAACTTGCTTTAACACCTCCATGGGCCAAGCAGTGTATTAGGACTGACCGCTACCCTAGCAAAGCGCATTTGTCGGCGTGCTTTGTGCTCCTCATCTTGCTCATCATCTTTGCCAGCTTCTCAGGCTAGAAGGGTAGGGATCAGAGCTTTGGTTGATTAGACTGAAGTCAAGTTCTCTGAGCTCTGCCAGCCAGTCCTCAGCTTCAAGAGCAAATAGTGGAAGACCATGGTGCCTTGCTGCTACAAAGTATGACGAACAAAACTTTGAAGGGGTAAACCATAGTTTATGCCTTAATCTATTTTAAGAACAAGAATATGACCGAGTAGCCCATGTTCCTTACAAGTAGAGAACTTTGATAGGGTGAGTTAGGCTATCTTCCTCTGCTAGTTCCTCACAGAGCATGGGATGTGGCAGCACCCTCAGAGATGAGTATCCCCTCCCTATGTCCACGTCAGGACTGCCCATCACATTTTCTATCTGCCTCTGGAACACTTAAAATGGGCTGTTGCCAGATTAAGGATGTTGAACCTTTTATCTGATGCAGTTTGGGAGCTGCTGGGGAAAATCCAAGGGATGTCAGAGAAACTTACAGCAAGTTGGACTTGCTGTGGGTTTGGCCCAGTTTTCTTGCTTCCTGCTGTTCTTTTGGGCAGAGCCCATACTGTCAGAACAGCTGCCTGGTGTTGCCCTGCAGGTGAATGTATGATATTCAAATATGTTGGTAATAACCTCCAAGCAGCAATGGTTCTTTGTGCCATGTCTGCTTTGGATATTGCCTCCTTCCCAGCTGATGAGACTCTGGCAGAATTAGTCATGCTTGCATGAGAAGATCTCTGTATTGTTACAGTGAACAAAGCAATTAATATGTCTTTAATTTGCACCTAACGAAACAAAAAGGATGTGTTTATTCTGTGTGACATGTAGACAAATTTTTCTTTAAAAACAAAGTTTCATGCTGTGACTACAATTAGTGTAATTGTCAGCTCTTCCCTAAAAACAAATATGTATTAAGAGAAAAGCCAGTACTGTGCCCTCCTCTGGTGAGAAAATGAGACAATCAAAATCTATTGTAATTACCTCAGTGATATTATAATTAGCAACAATTAAGTTATTCCATGCTGTTTTTTTCCTCTTGGCTACAATTAAAAAAGTATATATCTTTCTGTTGCACATTACCACTGATCATTTTACCTCCTTACATATCTGGTAAGTGGATAAATTAGAAGTAATTTTAAAGCACAACTCTGTTAAAACAAATATCTTTCTATTTAACTGTTTTAACCCTTTGTATATATCCTAAGTCTTTTAACATCTGGGTAAAATAGCCTTGCCTATTTTAAATACTCTCTGGGCCATTAAACGAAAGTCATAAAAATGTAAAGAGTACCCTGTTTATTTGTAATATATGATCTAGGTTTTCAAAAATCTTGAAGGATAAGCTTAGAAATGCTGGAGATTTTCTGTAAAGGACAATGCAGCATTATACCAAAGTCCTGTTAGGATTCAAAAATGAAACTTTTCTCCATCTGTGCCCTCTGCAGGGTTCTGTTTGGCAGGAAAGATGGGGACATCCAGGGTATGCTCCTCAGGTCAATCTCTACCCAGAATGTAGTGACTTCAACTGCTTTTAGTGAGGATAAGGAAATTATAGAAAATGCCCCTCAGTACTGGGTTCACTGAGTTTGTAGTTGCTATATGCTTGCTATATACTTAATTTATTTTACCATAAAGCTTTATAGGGTAGTCCATGAGCATCTTCATCCAAATCATCTAAACAGGCACTTCCTATTTGAAGATGAACACAATTTCAGGATCTCTACTGCTGGGTCTTCAGAGAATAGGTACAAGATACCGTAGCTCCATATTTGAAAAGAACATTTTGGAAATGGGCCAGTAAGAATAAGCTTGGGACAATTTTATAGTCCAGATTTAAAAAAAAAAAAAAAAAAAAAAAAAAAAACCCACAGCAAGAATTCAGTCCCATCACTTCAAATAATTTATTTGACTTTCAAGAAGCAGCCAACCAGTATCAAAGAGTATGATCTGAACAACTAATATATTGGCTCTAGGAAGATATTTGGAGTTCTTTTGAAATTCTCTGTTAGGTTTGTGGCTCTGCAAGATTTGGTTTTCAGTCTTGATGCTATCAGACTTTAAATCTTGTTCTCTCCCAGATCATCCTGTCCAGCAATGCTTATTTTGGCAGCGGTCCATGACTAAATATGGCAAGTCCTGAACCTTGGACCAGTGTAATTTTCCTTCCCTGCTAAGTGCTTACATTTTTAACCACACAGAGGCAGAGCTCTGAGCCTCAGGCTTCCTTTGTGTGCATGTCAGTGATGTTAATAATGTCTCTATTGGTATCTTGTCTCTGAAGTGAACTCCTAAGGCTTTCATTTTGTGAGTGGAAATCCTTTCTAAAACCGTTTCCATCTCTGACTCTGTATGGGGTGTTGCAATCCAGTCTCATTAGAGACAGAGAAAGCTCTCAGGCCAACTATGGCAAGACAACAGGAAAACTTATTTTATCCAACTTCACCCAAAAATGAATCTATGGTTTGCTTTTTACTGTAGTCATTAAATGGTTGTTTTCTGATCTGAAAATAAAAGGACCTTGTCCTATGAGGTTCAGAAGATGCTTTGTTCAGCAGTTAACAGTGTTGACCTCCTGAGTTTGTAAGGCTAGAAATGCAATTCTGAATATGCTGGGAAGAAACCAACTCCAGAACCTGCAGCTGCTGTCTGGATCCCAAGCATAACCAACTGTTCCCTTTAAAATACAAATGGAGAAGAGTTTATTATAAGAGTTTGCTCAGCCAAACCTGTGCTTGTGGTTACATGGTACTTTGAGTCAGCTGCAGCCTGTGTGGACACAGACTGTGGTTTTAGCCCCTTTAGTTTGCAACTCATTCCTCCATCTTTGCAATTTATATCCAGAATAGACATAGATAGCTGCCTCTGTCCTGTGAGTAGGAGAAAAAAACAACACATCTAAACAGAAAAGAGAATGGGTAACCCTTTCCTGCAATGAAGTGTGTCTGTGTAATACTAATGATATTTATTAATGTCAAATATTGATTGAAAGTCTCTTCCTCTAAATGATCAGCCTGAGTTGTGACATGGGGGAGTTGGAAAGCACCTGAATGTACAGGCAGCCTGTCGATGCCTTTGTTTATGCTGCTTTTCTCTCCTAAATAAGCTCGTGCTTGGCTAGGTATGGATGTCTTGTCTCACCTCTTTTGCCCCCTTGGGTACCCTTTGTACACTTCTTAAATTGGCATATACTCTTTATTTTTAAGTGCTACTTATTTATTAACATGCTGACAGCGTATTCAAGAGCTGTCTGTAGGAGAAAAAACACTGGAGTCCCCTGGAGTCCTGATGTCTCTGCTATTCACAAATTACAAAGGTGTTTATCACAATATTTAGTCCAATGTACATGTACTGGGCATAGTTATTTATCTATACCGAGTGGTAAGTGGGCTTCATTACCTGGTCCTATGAACATTACTTCATAAAAGTGCTTGGCAGTAGTAGAGTCATCAAAGTTGCACTGCATTAGAAATACTGAACCTTGAACATCTGTTTAAGTGGAACATTTTAATTGAATTTTAGATCTGTATTCCTGCAAAACTTTGGTTTTGGAAGTAACTCTAAATTATCCTCTAGTATCAACATTTTCTCTCTAAAATTTTTCTGTCCAAGTAATTCTGTAATATCAATATTACCGTTGTCAATGTCAGTGCTCCAGACCTGAAGCTGAAATGCCATGAAAAAATATAGTTGGGCTGTTCTCAGTCTTCCTGAGCCAATGTATTGCAACTCTTATAAGGAAATTTCTTCCTGTGTTTACAGAACAGTCATTTGCATCCTGGCTTTTGGGAATTGTCTGACCTTAAAAGAACCATTAGCATAACTTGCAATGCTTTCAGCTTATTAATATCAGTATTTTCCTCTGTGCATAAATAGCTCTAACAAGTGTCAGTGATGGTTAATTATTCAGGTTGGGAACATGCTGCATGGCTGCAGTGGCCTTATTTAGTGATACCATACTGATGTTGATGTATAAACTAGCAGGATTTTAGGAGCTCATGGGAAGTCTTCATCCTTGTATCCTCCAAGGATTCTCTTTCTACTTTAATGTAGAGGACTGAGCCCATGCCATCTTGCTGACAGTAGTGGAGAATTAGTAAGCTAATCCTGTTCCTCACTGATGATCAAAGGTAAGGCCTTGTAAAATGAGAAAAAGGAAATACATAGACCAGAGAAGTAAAATAAATGAGGAATAACTGAGTTATTGTGCCCTGTTTCTGGTAAAGTGCTCAGTGCCACTCGGACAATGAAGAGCGAAGCCAGAACGAGGGCTTCCCAGTTAGCATGAATGTAGCCCATGTTGTTAGAATAAGGAAATGATTTTAAGTAGACTGAGCTGTGCTGCCTTTTGTATACAAGAAAGGCTAATCCCATTAAAAGTAATGGTCTGAAATTGCTCACTCCAAGTACTGTTAATGAGTTAAGTTTTGTTCTGTCTGTAATGAGTCCTTGGTGTTCTTTATGTCCTCCTTACTGAGGAACTGCATAGCAGGAGCTGTCACAAGCTTAATTATGAAAATTTCTGAGAGTGAAAATACCATTTTAGGAAGCAGTGATAAATAAACAGCTTTCATGAGCTTCCTCCTGTATATCACGGAGCATTCCTTGTTCTCCTGATTTTTCTGGTCGATGCAGCAGTTCAGCAGAGCTCAAATTTAATCCTCTGTTACTTGACTGAAACATACACAAAGTCAGACCTAAGATGTCATGTTAAAAATTGTCTTGTGTTGGAGATTCCACTGCACCAAATGAGATGCCCTTTGTTTTTCTTGTTTGTTTCATGGCACAGTTCAATTTCCTTTAGTCTTTTGTTGTCTTCTGTTGTTTCCACTCTCCCCTACATGTAGGGGAGTCTTTGTGAGCCATGGTTCAAAGACCTCAAATCTCGCTTCCATCACTGTTTAAATCTGCTTCATTTTGGGTTACACGCTGCGTGTTTAGTCATGTGGTTATCATGGCTGCAAGGATCAAACTGGGCAAATTCTCCATGTGAGAAATTTGGTCAGGACAAGAAAGATACAGGGCAAAATGGTCACAGCATTTTCCTCAATCTTGCTGCAATATTTTTTTTTCGCAAAACAAAAATACTGAAAAAAATGATACTGTTTTGGGCACCTGATGAGAGAGAGAAAAGCATCTTATGCATATGCAGTAGTATAGCAGTTCAGAATTTTCTCTTTTTTAGTATTGGACAGGAGTGTTTGATCAGCTATATGAATGCTGCTTGGCAAGAAATGTTGACTGTATCAGACAACATATGGTTCCAGAGTACACATTTGCAAATTATGTGATATCTGGTCACAAAATGTGTTCACTTTTTATTTTAAAACACAACTTGCCTTCCCCCATTTGCAGTCACAACCTATTTCATTTGGCGAGTTGATTATTCAGTAAAAAGCAGCCTTGGATATAAGTAGGATCAGATGCAATAATAATAATAAAATCTTAACAGTGATATTAATAACCCCAGTTTCTAGCTCTGAACTTGTTAGCTAGATCAGCCTCCAGCACTGTACTAATGCATCTATGAAAAGGAGGAAAGAAAATACAGGTGCTTTTATTTTATATCCATATCCAACTCCTTTGTTTGTGGCAGCCACTTCAAACCTGTCAACGCTTGGGAACTGAATTGTCTTTGTTTTTTAATACCCAGGTTTCCAGGCCATGGTGGCTGTTCAGTTAATTGGAATGATGTTTATTAGACCTTGAGACGGGCATCTAATCTGGAGAAAAGATCCAATGTTATGGATGAGCATGCCAGGTTGAAACCTGCATACCTAGAGGAAAGGCAGCAAACAAATTTTGCTTACATTCTCTGATACGCTTAACAAAAACCCAAAATCTGCTTGCAAAAATATCCCAAGTCTCAGTTGCATGAAGCCCATCCTGAATCTAGAAGTAAAAGTTGGCTTCTTCATTAGTTCAGTTAGGTCTGTGTTTAAAAACACATTGATGTACCTGAACTATGGTGGAACTTGGTGGGAGTTTGAACACTCAAAATAGAGTAGTAGGATCTGACATGTCATGTAAACCCATGCTAGCCTGATGGTAATACTGCTGTTTTAAATAGCTCTGCTGCATACACAAATAAGGATGGTAGGATCTGGCCTGGTAGACAGCATTTGCTATCTGCCTAGCAATGAACTGAGACTATACTGATGCATTTTTATTATTTATTGAGAGAGAGAATAAGCTTTTCATAACCAATAGTTGCCGTGCTGTTACTTTTCTTTTTCCTTTTATTGTTGTCAGATTCCTACCAAGGTTGCAGCATAGTAATATCGATGTCTTGTTTTCTAGCTATCCTGTAGCACAAAGTTCTGTGCTTCCTTAATTTCTGTTAATTAAGTTATTGTGCAAAAGAAAATCAGGGCAAGAATTGCAGTACCGTTTATGGAGTGGTGACTTAGCACTAGCCTACTATCAAGAACAAGTCTGGAGCTTTGGGTTTGATAGTCAAATGACTGTAAGGTTCTCATGGTGCTGAAGATATTTATCATGACCATTGCTCTCATCAGCATGAAACTTGGTGGATGCTGCTGCCTCCTAGTAAATTTTCATTCATTTCTCTTAAATTCAAAAGGTAACCATGAATGGAGGGAGTGTAAATGGTGAGAGGTCTCTGAATGCAATAGGTGTTGAACAAGTTGTTAAACAAGAGAATTGGATGTCTCATTCCCTGTGTAGCATTGATTGATTGGAGTTTGAAAATAGGTATTGGTTTTGGATAAACAAGACGAAGTGAAAGATCAACAGCAGCCAGTGAGGATGAATGTTAGAGAAGGGCTTCAGAGACAGTATTTTGTGAGAGTCTGACTAGACATAACTCTGCTTTTTATACTGCTCTAGATTTAATGTCACAGAGTGACCACAGACCTAATGCAATCACATTAGGGAGCACAAAATTTAGTTTGAGAGAAATAAAATACAGGTAATTGGGATGGTAGAATGGCTGAAAGTCAACATGAAGGATTTCTATGTCCTCTGTAAAGTGGTGTGGTCTTGTACATGTCTTACTCTCCTTATCCCAAGCTTCTAGTTTGAATGAATTTAAAAACTTTAACATAAACCAGCTAAATTCCTATGGCTTGCATAGCTTCCACTTTTAAATTCATGCACGTGATCTTCCTAAATCTTTCTTAGAGTAGGTTGACCCACCGCTCTTTTCCTGTGCCCCATTCCCTCTACTGCTGTTTTTGGGGAAATTCTGAGAATCCCTGTATTTTCCAGGTGCATGTTCACTTTCCTACTATCTCCTGGCTATTAGAGCTTTGCGATTGCAGTAGAAAGGTAATGTAGGCAAAGAAAGGTAGCAACTGCTGAGGGTCACAGAAAACTTGGTAAAGCAGCTTGCATTTTGTGACAAGGAATAAAGTGATATGAGACACAAGGTGATCCAAGGGTGAGAGCACTAAATAGATAAGCAGGATTCTCCTCTTCCTTGTCTCTTTGCTGTTTTTATAGTGCCTTGCCAAAGGGGCTCCTGATTTCGTGTGGAGTAATGCGCATTGTTCTGTAATTAAGAAATCAAATTAGCAGAGCAGTGCAGATGTCATTCATCTACTCCATGCCTGTAGGATGTGAAAGTAGTAGATTGGTCTGAGCCAAGTGAGGATCAGAGATGGTGCCTAGGACCCTGCAAGGGTAATTGCACAAGCAGCCTACTGAGAAAGAGGCAAGTTTGTAGGAGCAATGCTGCATCATAGGAAAGAAAGCACACCCTGAAACACCAAGGAACCCTGTTCAGTTTGTGATGTTAGACATCATGCCTGGTTACAATAAATCTGGATAATTAACATTTGGAAAACTTCCTCTTGGAGGGTGTTTTTTTTGTTTGTTTGTGTGTGTGTGTGTTTGTTTTTTTTTTTTTTTTCTCATCCTGAGTCTGATACTGAACTTTCCTAATTTTGCAAGCTGTAAAAGCATGCCATAAAAGATGCTAAAGTTCCCTTTGGACCCCTGTTTTTGCTGTGTGAGCAGCATCAAGTTCACCTTCTTCAGTTTGATCAGCCTTTTTATTTTTCTTTATGCTAAGGCTGGATTATAGAACTCTAACTTTTGAATATTCAGCCTTTGTTGTAGTATGTCACAACCTTTAATATTACAAAACCCACTCCCTTAAGTGTTTAATTCAATTTTTACCATACAAATTATGCTTACCCAAGCAGTCCTGTTTAATTGATTAATAAATTACCATTGACTGTCCATGTTCTTGGATTTCTTCCTTGTGATATTGGGAGTAAAGCTGACAGTAATAAACTTAATCATCACTGGTGATGAAATGATTATTTAATCTTATTCAGTAGCTCTTATGTAACTAGTGTTAAGTTGAACTCCTACAGGATTATATTGATTTCTGGAGGAAGAACAGAGATAGCTATCACTTGTTGCTGCTTGCATTCAGAAGAGAAGCTAAGAAAAATTATTCTGATGGCTTATCTGGTACACACATATATACAGGCCCTTTCTTTAAGCATTGAAACATATAGTGTCATAGTATGGCTTACTTAACTTTAGGTAGATTTCACCCTTTTTTGAAATGTAACTTTAACTCCAAAGTAAGCCATTTAAATTAATAGTATGTGAATGTGTATCCATGTTCATATATGCTTAAATATGTAGCATATCAGTAAAATTACTATTTCATATGCTTTTTGTAGCATTTTGTAACCATCACAGTACACTGATTTCAGTAACGCTAAGGTAAAGTGTGTCCCGGTCTGAAGAGGTTTTCTGGATTGACAAATGTATTACTGAGATCATATCATGCAGTAACTGCAAGGAAAAATATGAAATGTGACAATCAGTAGAGAGAGCTCATGGAATTTTCTTCCCGAGAATTGCTAAGGCACAATTCAAGGCCTGTTGAGTGGGAATGGCTTTAGAAGATGAAGCTGATCCTGCCATCATAACAAGAGACAGGTCAGATGAAAGCCTAGAAGCCCAACTACCTTGTGCTTGGCCTTGCAAGCCCTTGCAGGGGGGAAAATTTGCATTCACTGCCTAAAGTCACTCTTTTGAAAATGAGGTTTTAGGCCAAAGATCTAGGTGTAATGAGAATTGGTCACTGGTTGCAGTTTCATTTTAGTTAATTTTGACAACAAAAGGGACGTCTCTGGAAAATCCTCTATTTTAATCAGACTAAGCCAGTTTCTCCAGCACGTGCTTTGCGGGCGGCATTTCATATGAAGGCCCTAGTCATGTTTGGGGGTATGTACGCGAATAGGAACTGCTGCTCTTGGTGCACTCTATGGAAAGTCCTTGTTTGTTTTAAAACATGTGATTTATTCTCATCAATTTTAGACCTAGAGTGAAATATCCTGAAACTGAACAGATGAAGCACTCATACTGTTTTTATGACATTGATAAACTATCTAAGCTCTGTGCTTTTTGCTTTATGATGCTTCTGTCACCTCCTCAATGAAAATGCCATCTTATTATGTACAGTGGGTGTACATTCTAAATCATTTGACTATTTGGGCTCTCCATTAATGGCAAATTACAGTAAAATGCTAAAGGAAATGTCTGTGATGACTCTGTGAACACTGAAAGAATTAATTATGATTGATTTTGTTAATTAAGTTCGGTGGCTAATGTCTTTACAGTAATGGGATGCTTAAAAGACAGCCAGTATTAAGTGTTGCATCTACTGTTGAGCTGAAGAGGTTCAGTGCGACATGGGTATCTATCTCCACATGCAAGACAGGCTGTCAGGGTGTCGCTTGAGGTATTCCGGGCTCCCAAGCTTTAGTTGAGACTTGAGTGGTAAACAATTATCAAGGAAACCTCTTCATTTACAAGGCATTGAATATATTGCTTTAGAAAGATGGGTTACATTCTTGCTAGTCATGTTTCCTCATTATCTTGGAGGATTTGGGACAGATTCTTGCCATTCTACACATCTTTGTTTTAGTTTTTTTATACATGTCCAGCTGTCAACCCATGTGCCTGGATATAATGAATTCTCTTCCTTGCATGAGGCTTTGGAGTGAATCCTCCCATGCTCCCATAAGGTGTCTTTGCCCTCTGTCAATTTTCTTCAAGCTTCTTTTTAACTTCTTCCCTTGCTCCAGTGAATCCATACTTCTGGAATTTCAGGAAGGAGAATAGGAAGAAGCTAAATCCACCTACTGAGGCCACTCTGTATTTGTGCATATATATGCATGTGTCTGCACTCCCATGGACTGGGGAGCAGCAGAAGAAAAGAATTTGTAATTGATACATATTTAGCTTCAAAAATGCAAAGCCAATTTAGCATTGATAGATTCACACAGCTGGATGGTATAAGCTGACTTTGTCCTGATGACAAACATACTTCAGATAAAATGCCTCAACACATAGATTCTCTTGATGCATTATGTATTATCTTGAACAGGGATCCTAATGCCTGGTATGGATAATTTGGCCTTGATTTTTTTTCTTTTCTTAAAAAAAATTTAATAATAGCATGGGGATATTGCTTTAAAAGAAAGCTGCCACTTGCTACCTCTGTACCCTTGCAAAAGCTTGCCAAAAAAGGTTCCCCTCTTTTTCCTGCAGAATTATTTGTTTTTCCTGACACAAAGGAGAGTGCTTTGTCATTGTTTTCTGTATAACATTGATGGATTTCATGTTGAATGGGTATTGGGTTTTAGTTAAACATGACAGGGGAAGAGATTTATAGGCAGCGGCCGCAGAGGTTGTTTGAAAGGCCTAATAATGCTTCACTGCACAGATGTGTTTTCAGTGTTCTCTGATGGTAAAGAACCAAGCGGCTCATATACACTCCACCCTCATTACGGAGCTACCCTTGAAAAGCCGAGTGTTAACAACTATATAGGTTTTCTTTCTTTGGAGTTTCAAAGTAAACAGGATTCAAGGAGCGGCCTTATGTCAGGAATGCTGTACTAATGAGGACAAATTATATTCTAATCAGGTTTCTCCATTATTAATTCACTGTTATTCTGCTCTCTTTTTTTCCCCCCTCTCCTCCTCTTTGTGTCCAATTTAAAGTTGCAGAAGAAACATGGGGTGGAGTGTTTTTCTTCTGGTGCTTGTTATTCATATTAAGTAGTCTATTCTGCCTTTGGTGTGATGGTGGGTGTTAAGAATTTAAATCCCCCCCTAATGCATTGATAGGATAATATGAATCACCACCCAGGAAAAAAAAAATCCTATATGGATCTCAACAGCTCAGAGACCAGTAAAACTGAGTATATTTCTATATACAAAATACAAGTAATTCTGATTCATATCCTAGATGATTTCAGGATTTGTCTGGTGAAATCTGTTTTGTTTCTGTAGAGAAAATTGAATAAACACATAGAACTATAAAATGCATGGTTGTAATTGCATTGTTCTTTGTTCTACTATAAGATTTACATATTTGCTTAAACAGTTGCTTTAGCAAACTTTAAAAAGTATCGTTTAAAATGTGTGAGTGGTAATGGAATGAGATAAATCCCCCTTTGAATGCATTGCATCTTATTTTATTTACCTCCCTTGGCTTTGGACTGCTTGCCATTAGACATTCCATCAGAAAATGTGCCCTGGCTCAGCTCTAATGGAGAATAGGTAGTGAACCATGCTAAGTGCCAGCTCACACGTAGTGTGCGCCCTCATTCAGCCTCCACCACGGTCACATTGTCATGAATCCTTACTATCTGTAGCAGATTTGAAGCACTCGGGGCCTCATTAGCAGCTTGCCAGGAGCTGGAGAGCTGCAGCTAATCTAAGAACATCATACTGGAAGGAATTGCCTGGGTCACTGAGTCCAGTCCTCTGTCATTGCAGGCTACCCCATCATGTAATTCCTTTCATCAAATGATGAAGCTCCATCTTAAAAGAAAGCTGCTACTTTTAGTACTGTTCTGAGTGTTAGAAAACTCCCTCTCATTCTTGACCTAAATAGATATTTCCCATTGACACCAATTTTTTTTTTTTATGCCAGCACTATCCATTGGTACAAGTAGTTTGGTATTTGTCCCCATCTCAAGTGATGTGTGTTCCCCAGCATTGATATCTCTGTTTTATTAGGCTAAACTAACCAAGCTGTTTTGGTCATGTCTTTACAAGTTACCTCTTACTAAATTAGGCTGTTTCTTCTCCTTGTTGCCTTTACTGGTTGACTGTTTTCCAAATTGACATATAACATCAGCATTCATTCTGATTCTGCTTGTTGGGCAGACTCACCTGGATCAAAAGCACATTAAAGCTTTTACAATAATTGAAGGGTTCTAATGAACTTGGTTCTAAATTTTGGAAGGAGATGGATGCAGCAGAATGCTTTGTGTGCAATAATACCTGCAATTGCCCCCAGGTATAATTAGGTGCACTAGCTTACCTTTAGTCAATCCGTAGATGACGTTCCAGAAGTAAGCTGTCTAGCAGGGTATCAAACTAATTCTTTCCCAATCTGTCATATCTCAGATATATTTTATAACTGAGTTTAAATTGATGCTGCACTGTCTTTGTCATCTTCATCCCTTGCTTTGGATGTAATCATGTAACCAGTACTCCATGAAAGCAGAACTATGAAAGCAGAAAGTAAGGAGGCTCTGAAACAACCACACAAGGTTCCTCACCTTCCTCAAGAAGGCCGGGGTGACAGATAGGGCCTCTCTTGCAATGCAAAGAGAAGTAATAGTCGACACAGAGTTCACTGAAAGATTGGGGCTGATTCGGAAGATATAACTAGATTGAACGGCATCTGTCTAGTAGTGCTTAGATCTGTTTCCTGAATCTGTGGTCTACAGAGTTATAAATATTTAAATATTTTTTCTTATTAATGTTTTATAATATTATTTATTAAATACTAGAGTTTAGAGCGATTTGTCATCTGAATAAAAATAGTCCATTTCATTTAAAGTCCAGCTTGTGCTGCAAAGTATCAATGTAATACAATGTGTTCAAGATGTTTTTTTAATGCTTATTCTCCCCCTCAAATTGGATGCTGGCTTTCAATTTGAATATTGAGCTACCTGAACTGAATTATTTATCAACTTTAATTGGATTTGCAGACAAGTCATATTTGCACATCTTTTCTAGGAAAAATGGAATTCTTTCTGGGAACTTTTTAAAACACCAGGTTAAGGACACACAGCTAATTAACTTCAC
The DNA here is from genome assembly GCF_000705375.1 of Tinamus guttatus. Next base: position 191,013 of record NW_010580220.1, read on the forward strand.
ATTTCCTGTCAAATTCATTCTTTTTTTTGCCCCTCCTTTTAATTTTTTTGTTTGAAAACTCTAAATTGTGGGAAATGATTTTGTAGTTTTAATGTTTATTATAAGCTGAATATCGCAGAACATATATTCAGTATGAAGTTTAGTTTCTGTTTTTTCTTCTCCTGCTACAGTCTGATTTCTGTTACATTAAGCGCTTCATGAACACAACATGGGAGTCCATTCCAAAAAAGTTTGTGCACAAAAGACAGAAATATGATTTAAATAATTTTTAAGTGTTGTTGTTTCTTTACTGGCGCAAGATTAAATGACTTAGCTAAATTCATAAAATAAGCCTGTTTGCGAAGTTCACAACTGAATCTGTCTTCTAAATCTTGATTCATTGCCTCAACTGCAAAATTTTGCCTTAATCATCTGATGTATATTGACATATTTTCCCATTTTCCACTCATTACTGTTGTCTACAAAAGAGGGCAAAATCTTGTGTTTTATTCTCACTGTCCTGGTTGTTGTGGTCTCTGTAAATCTGTTCTGGCTGTGCAGTGCATAAACTGGGATGTGACCCGCTGAAGAAGCTTTTCTGCAGTAGCTGTCTTCTCCTTAGTGAGTCCAGGGCAGAAGATGAGGAATTGAGCAGTCCATGGGAGATCCTCACCTGTGCCTTTTTAGGAATTGCCATGTGGTTTTATGGAAGCTGATGGGTGGTGTTGGGAATCTGCTGAATTCCTCAGGGTGTCAGGGTGAACACAGTAGTCCTTTCTGTCCATTTTATGAAGCTCTTGGTGTGTGTTCTCAGGAAGCTGGTCAGGCTTTTAGCCCAAAGGGTAACTTGTGGTATGCATATACAAATGTAGGAATGCTTACTTAATTACAGGTAGCTAGAGGAAGCTTGCTCTATAACCTGGAGATGGTTGGTATTGGGACTTTGATTCCCAGTATAATTCAAAGCTGCACAAGAGTTATAAAGGCTTCTTAGAGAATGATAATAAATCAAAGACTCTAAAAGCAAAGACCACTAAAAAGCAAGATGGGCAATCAGGGAATAAACCAGGAAATGTTGTGGGGTTTCACTGTAGCCACTCTGATATCGTACTGTCTGTAAAGAAAGTCCACATTCTGAGAAACTGTCAAGTGCTGATAGGAATAAGTCTTTTGTCTGATTTTTTTTTTTTCCCCATGTGTGCTGCTGTTAAAGCATTTTTAGTTTCTCTGTAAGCTAGATGAGAAAAAGTGATGAAAATGTGGATGCCTTATTTGCTTCCGTAGTGACTCTTAAATCACAATGCACAACCTGGGAGGCAATTCTAATCTGTATCAGAACATGCTTGTTTTAAAAGGCCTGATGCAATGAGACTATAATACTTTCTAAAAACTGATTTTGGGATGGTCTGGAGATGTGACTGGGTAGTGGCAGAAAGAAGAGGAAGGGTTTAGTTCAGAAGGCTCCTGAAAAAGGCAAGAGGAATGGACAGAGGAGATATTTCCTTATGGAATAGGAACACCATAGCTCTGTAACTGAGTAAATTAGTGGATATTTAAATTTTATATTGAGGTATGGGAGATTTCCAACTAACTTTCAAATACCGTCTATGCAATTTTGAACATAAAGCAGCATTAATATATTAACTGAAACAAATTTTATGGAGTTACTCAAATTAACAGGTAACTGTACAGTGATTACAGGTGACTACTTTGTTAGTACAGTCTCAAAGTTGTAACTGATTTGAAAAGCAATTGCTGTGTGGCCAAAATTCATTTATATAAACCTAGATTGAGCATTGAATTGACTAAGAAAGTGCAATAAATCTAATTGAGATAGATTGTGGAAACCTAATAAACAGGTATTTAATGGCAAAGAGAAGAAATAATTGAATCTAGTGTAAAGGCTCTTCAAAAGAGTTGCTATAAGAAAAGAGGTCTCTATCTCTCTGATATCACTGTCTGATTTAGTGACTCATTTCCTGGACTTTTTTTTAGCTGGCTGCTAGTTACCGTTATATACATATGCATATATGTGTATATATATTTATGGCGGACACATTTTGTTATGCTTATTCTGGATTTTATCCTAACATCACATATCCCAAACACTGGAGCTCTCTTAAAATAAGAAGGGTTTCAAAGGCATTACTTGCCATATGTCCTCATTTCTTTCATTATAACCGTTCTGATTCTGTGAGAAGAACCTCAAACTGGCTACTGAGGGTGTCTTTAAAAAAAAGGAATGCTTGTGTTATTTGAAATGCTCTCAGGTGTTGATATGCATGGGGCTGGGAAATGCAGTGTGGGACTATGGGGAGGTCACGTTTTTCTGAAGAGGCATGATACCCAAGAGCATCTAAAATGTCATTAGATGGTTATGGGTTGGGAATAGAATCAAGCTGTAGGCCGTACAGCCTGATGGCTGAAAAGACTGGACTGTTTCGTACATCTGGTCTGATCTCCTAGGAGCTGCTGGGGAGCCTGAGGGCTGTGTTTAGGATGAATGTTATTATATCAGCTGATAATTTCCAGTTTGCAGAACACAGGCTAGTTCTGACCTCATCCCTTGATTGCATTCTTTGATTACATCCCTTGAACCAGCTACAGAGGGATGGGAGGCGTACAGCAGCTTTCCATCAAAGAAACCCTGCATAGCAGGATATTGAAAGGATATTAAAATGGTTCTAATGCAGGGCACGGTTTGAAGTAAATAATACATAATGATTTTTTTTAAAGAAGGAAATCTGAAAAAAATTGCTTGTTTCTGTAGGTTACTTCACTTCTGAAAGCTGTAAGTTTGCACTGATCTTACTGTTAGCATATGCCTGATGATTATTGCCTCGTGAATCTACATTTTTGTGTGATATTCTTTTTGTGGTATGATGATCTGCCTTTTAGTCTTATAGAAATTTAATTTCACTGATTATTTTTCATGTACACTTTAGATGATCTTCTGGTTTGGAGCTTCTGGAACTCTAAAACAAATTTTTCTTCATTATATAGAGTACCATTGTGCAAATGATGGCCTTAGATAACTTATACTTAAGGTAGTATCATTCCGTTGTTAATTCTTCAAAACAGGAGGAGAGGATGTGCATGAGTGGAATTTTCATCCAAAATTGAAACGTAGGGAGTGAGAAGCAGAAAGAGATGGAAGTCCTATTTTTGATGGCAGAAGCTGCAGCATTGAAGTTGTGAGTCTAGAAACGAGAGGCAGATGGGCAGAGCAGATGATAGGAGACCAAGGAAAGTCAGTTGTTCATGTTTTATAATAAACAATGTACTATTTCACTAATATTCATTTTTGCTTAGGAAACAGCACTGGTGACTCTCATTGCATCTGATTTGCATTGCTTATATCCTTGGTTGGAGGTATGACAAAGTTCAAGCCTGTTAGTTCCTCAGCTATGAAGTTCTGATTTTGGTATCATACCATAAGCAGAATGAGCACTATTCTGGGCTCGAAAGAAAAGACTATTTGTCAAAAGATGAGCGTCTTAGTACTCTGAATTATATGCATATCCTCGAGTTTGACCTCTTGTGGGCATATGGAGTTCTGGAGAGAAAAGTGAAGGCTAAAAAAACTTGTTGCTTTTGCAGATTATTTTGGCTGTGCACACTGATCAATGGATTCGAGTGTTATACTTGAAAAGGTGCCTTTTTCAGTAAAATAAAAATCCAGATAAGGTGTCTGTGATGAGATTGGTATGTATTCACAGTAATACCTTGAATTAACCATTAACTATTAGTAAACTATAGCAAAAATGCTTTCTAGGTAATAGAACTGTCTTCACGGTGTTGATTTGAGAGTTCTCTAAATTATTCATTCCATTGTGGAGACTTTAGAATTTGGTTGCTGGCCTTTGTTATGCTGCTTTTTTCTTGTCATTTACCTTTGGGGAGCAAGAGAGGACAGCAGCCACACATACACTTGTGTCATCCTAATATAACTAATAACATAACATATAACATAACTATATAACATAACTAATTAAGAGTCATTCATAATCCATAATTTTGTTTAGGGATGCTTAAATAAATTTGACTTTGTAGCATTGCTATGAAGTACAGTCATAGCCATGATTGATATTTTTCATTTTCTATCAGCACAAATATCACCAGAAAAAGATCCATTTTTTTTAACCCACCTACAGTCTACCAGACTTTGAGGAGGAGCTGGAAGCAAATGCCTTGAGGGCTTTGCATGAAGATGACATTCAAATGTGGAAACACGAGCTGAAAGTGCCTAGAATCTTGAAAGACCTGCCTGAGCAGCAAGCTGGATTGTATCAATGTGAAGAATTGTAATGCTTTTAATATCCAGATCAGTGATCTAATCCATTTATGTTGTATGTAGTTACAGAATAGTGTAGAATCCTGGCGGGAATGGCTAATAATTCCAGGGGAGTCATCCAGTGACGACATGTAGAGCATATAACAGTGCTCCATGTCCAAACATACCCCTTTGGTACTCAGTATTGCAATCAAGAGAGACAAGGTTATAGAGATGCTTTCCAAGTTGCCTAGTGCCACTCAGCCCCTATCAAATGCAGTTTAGACACTGAGAAATGGTGACAGCAAATGCGTCGTTAGCAGAGAGCTTGATGACGAAACTCAGCCTTGGTGGTAGGTGTTCACCCAAGTCACTGAATGCGTTGAGTGTGTGTGAGCAGCTACTCTCTGCAAAGCAGTAGGAGTTAGATAAAAGCTAGTAAGCGTTGTACTACTTTACCAAAAAAGACCCCAAATTAACCATTCTATATAATGAATTAACTGTGGATTACATAGAGGTCAACAAGAATTGCCACATCAGATGTGCTGCAGGTGACATTTTAAACAATCTTCAACTCGGTCATCCTTGTCAGGAGAGAATAACTTTAAATGTTGGCTCAGCCCTTACTGTAGCCTGAAGCTTCGAGCGATGCTAAACGCTGCAGGGCAGGTTTACAGCCTCTGGGGCTGGCGTTTCCCCAGCGTGGGGCTTAGTCCTTTGGCCAACTTTTGGCCTTGGCTACCATAGGGCTGGAGAAGCCGAGACTTGAAGTGGCACCTCTGGCTCCAGGGATTTGACTATTGAAGCCATGGGCCTATGGCGGCTGTTGCTTGGAAGGAGGGTTTTGGGGTGCTTGACACATATAAATTAGGCACTTACTGTGTTTATTTTCTTTGAGTCTTTCTCTTGATACCAGAGGGGTAAACTTGGAGTAACTCCAGCTGGTTCAGCACAGTTGCTTTAGATTTATACCCACATAAACAAGAGCAGTATTTGCCATTGTTTCCAAAATGTGATGTTTCTTTTTCAAATCAAACTTCAGTGGCTTATTTTATATTCCCTTATATCGCATTTTATCACAGCTAATCCAGGAATATTGTTTTTCTGAGTAATAAAATTAGTCTTTAGTGCATGACCAGAGTAAGGGATATTGCGTCTTACAGACATCATGTATAGACAAGAAGATATAAATAAGAGTTAATAACCATCAAATGTGTCTATTTCCTTTTCTTATAAATTAGAGCATGCTTTCCTACTGAATTTTGCAAGAAGGAAAACAGACTCCCTCCTGCTGATGTGGGGAAGCAGTGCTAAATCTCCCTAAAGATTCACTCTGGCTTCTTACAACTGTATGTTAGTACCTTTTTATATGCAATTTTACTTCATTTAGTCTTTAAGGTTGTGCCTGAGGTTAGTTTAAAAGGTTAGTTAAATGTTAATGGATGTTAATGCTGCAATTAAATTGTTAAATCAATTGAAAACTGTGGCTCCATCTCTATCTGTGTTAGTGCCGGCCTGAGTTGCATTGGCGTATAAATTAAAAGCTGTAAATCTAGTGAAGTCTAATTAGAGACCAAATTTCTCATTTATCTTATTTTCACAGGACTGTAAGCACTGATAGATAATCAACGAAGGGCTAAAACTTTTTAACATTAAAAAACTATTTTATCTATTTCAGGACTCAGGTGACTGATTATAATTCAGATCCAATTACTGTAAAAGGTCATATGTGAAATGAAGTTCTTACAGACACTACAAGTTTTATTTTACAAGTTTGCATACAGTGCTGCAGCATCTACATCCCAAAAAGCAAAAGTAAATACATTGTGCAAGATTATATATAAAGTGCTTTTCAATTAGCCTTTCTCATGCAACCCTTTGGGGTTTTTTTGTTCTTTATAATACACTAGTATTAAGCCTCTTAATACTGCAGCATGCACTAAACCCATTGGGTTGCATGTGTGCAGAAGGGCTGTGGTTTTTGCTGTTAGTAAGTTAAAACAATTAGTAGTGCAGTTAAATATATTTGCCATCCATGCAGCATTCTTAAAATGGTGAGAATGATTATTTCCATTGTTATGTTAGATTAGTTACTGGCAATCTGCCATTTAGAAAAAGAAAGAAGAAAAAAAAAAACTAGCGGCCCATGCTAGATTATCTAGAAAGGTCTTAAGAAAAAAAAAGATGCTGATCTTAATTCATCTTTCATTGCCCCAGTCTTGGGAATATTTTCTTGCAATAAAAAGACATGCTACTTAATCTTAGTTCCTCAAAAGTTAAAAGTGAAATTTGATCATGCTGCTTCTGTTGGCTTATTTTTCCAACACCCCCTGCGAAGTCTCCAAAGTGTAGATCTTAAAGCTGCAAAAAGGCCAACAACAGATTGCAGTATGAGCACAGGGAGCAGCATCAAGACTCATTAGTTTACAAATAAACCACAAGACAAATGTTTAAAATGTTTGTAGGTTCCAAATCACAGTTCTAAAATTGCATCCTTTTGGTCATGTAGGAGTGTTAGAAATGTTAGTTTTACATGTTGATTTCTTTTTTAGTGACTGTTGGAGTACTCGGGAAACATTTTGCTTTGGGGGGGAAAGAAATCTCTGTCCTAACCAATTAAGACTTCATGAGAAGCCATAAACTAGTATTCTGCTAGAAGGCCTTCTTGCAAGCATAAACTCATTTCCTTTCTACTGACTTGAGCAAAACTTCAACATTCATTCAAACATAAAAGGAGATCAAATCTGAAAATGAATTGCCAAGTGACTTGAATGTTACCAACTTCTCTGTCTTTTAATTTTGTCAAAAACTGAAATCTAAAAACATCTTGATCACAGGTTCTTTAGGAAAAATACCCTGTTAGGTTGTGTGTTGTCCCCAGCACGCCCTTGAAATGGATGAAAGGATGCTCTCTCTTTATTCTAAAAGTGCACAGACTTCTTGACAGTATTTTTTTTAATTCTTAATGAATATCAGCAGTCAGGGGCTTGATGTACCAATTTGCACCCCCCAAAAATATTAAAGTGAATAATAAAAAAATTGAAATATGTTTAGTGATTTAGGTGCAGATACCAGTTATATATTTTGTGATTAAATAGTGCTTCCAAAAGATTTTGGTTGTTGATTAGTGTATCTCTCAGATTATTATCTATTTTGTATCACAGGACTTTTACAATATTGTAAGAATTACTACAGAGTCACTGCTAGGGCTGATCATGATCAGGATTTCAAATCTCCTTTAATTTCTTTGGCGTTTTGTATCACAGGAATTTTACAATATTGTAAGAATTACTACAAAGTCACTGCTAGGGCTGATCATCATCAAAATTTCAAATCTCCTTTAATTTCTTTGGCCAAAAGACAACAAAGAATGTTTTTATATTTATATATATTTTTTAAGCCAAGTGTTCAGGGTAGTCACCTTAAAAGTAGACATGGTGTCATAAGTCACTGTCATCAGATCAGTGACCAATTGCAGTGTATAACAGAAGCTGAAGGTTACTCAAGATTTACAGAGAGATCAGGGATTTCTCAAGCATAGGTCTGAGACGTGTTGGATTCCTGGAGAGGACTGAATCCTGTCGGAACTCTTAGGTTGGGAAGGTTCTTTGCTAGACCGGTTGGCCTGGGAGAACTTAACTGCTGCCAAAATGTGGGGTTTGTGGATGAGCTCCCAAGACTGGAGTGCAGTTTCCTTGGGAAGCAGAGTGACAGGTCACAGAGGCTGATAAGACACCTAATATTTGTGTTTTGAAGGAGTTGTGAAATCAGGCAGGGGTAAGGGACAAATTACCACATCATAAACATGCCCAACGAGCTTACGTTTTAATGTGTTGTTGTAGAAAGGAAATACTTGAAAGCAAAACAGCGTTTTGCTGTAGAAGAGTATTTCATGAAGCATCATGATGTAGCATCATTCTTCATGCAAATATTTCTTGGTGTGTACTTCTGAAGACCGTGAGTGTTATCCACAGACAGCAGAATACTTTCCTTTTTCCTTGTCCTCTGCCTGTTGATTGTCACTGCTGTCTGTAGGGCTTGAGAGAGGCAGAGAAGCTCTTTCTTTGCTGGTGTGTCCTCCCTGTGCAGTGCCCCTCGGTGGAGACAGCTGGAGAAGCAGAAAATATTCTAGTATGGTACTATGGACCAGTTGGGAGGAGGACAAAATTTGGAACAACTGAAAGGAAAAAAAGGACCTGCTAGATTCATTGTTTTTGATTGTATTTTGTTCTGATCCAATACTAAACATTTGCTTTCTGAGAGCTGCTCTTTTCAGACTCAAAAGTACAGCCTGTGATTTAGATGCAGAAACCTTCCGCTAATTTTGTATCCCTCAATCCTTGAGGAACCCTCTCAGGTCTCTCTCTTCTATAACATGCAGCTCTAACATAAATGTTGGTGTGTGAAGGCTGAAGTAGAGGCCATGATTTATGGAGTGGGTTCAGATATTGCATCTCAGAGTGTCCCTTTCCACAGCTATGGCCTGTATTACATGAGGTTTCAGCAGAGGGATTGCATAACGGCGGGAAGGATGGGGTTTGCAGGATGGCTGAGCCAATCTCCCAGCGAGCTGCAGCTTCCCTGGGGCCAGCACATGTACTCCGTGCGGGTTCAGGGACCTACACAGCCAAACAAGTTATCCCAGGAGAAAAAGTAAAGAATTTTCTACTGAGCTCCATCTCTAAGTGCTCCCTGGCCTGCAGCAAACACCACCCTCTGTGTAGAGGAATGTTGAGTTCATTCAATTCGTATTGGTAGCAATGCATGGTTAGACTCCCTTGATGTCCTAAACCTGCATCCCAAACAGCAACGCCTTTAGGAGTTATATTTTGTCAGGGAGGGAGCATACCAATTATTACAAAAAAATATATTTTTTTTCTGACATTGATACTAAGCAATGGTTTCTCACACTAGGTTTTATCTGACGGTCACTACCGTCTCTATTGCTAACGTCAGCAGGATTTCTGAAAGTAGCTTGGTGGTATTTGCTTACTGTCAAAAGCAAGAGCGTCTAAATGTCTGTAGTAACGTAGCAGCAAGAGAAAACATTTACAAGTCTAAGTTTGTTCTCCAGTGGCGGATGGGTAATATACTAGGAGACAGATAAAATCATCATACGGTCTTTCATGAGTGGCAGTGTCTGGTAACATGGCAATGAGCGCTGAATGTCTAGATAAAAGAGTAAGGCACCAGAACAGCAGGGGATACTGCAGATCAGCACTGACGTACATTGATAGAATTACTCCCCGGGAAGGGAACTTGGCTCGCATCTGCCTGGAGAAATCGGATACTAGTCAACATTGTCATTGTCTTTCCCATTTTGCGGGAATCAGATATTAATTTTAAAAAGCTTAAATGTGAGCTAAAAACAAAAGAGATAAGAGTATTTTAAGCCCAACCTGTTATATTTAGCCTTGTGACGCTATCAGCAGCGCTTAGCTGCAACCTCTGCAGTCGTATTGTTTGCTTCAGTTATTATGTGAGAATGACTAGGGACAAAATGTGTTAAGCAGAAAGCAAAAGCCCCGGCATGGTGAGCATCCATTAGGAGCTGATAGTGGGCTGGCTCTTGGGAGAGATGCTTGTCTGTGACTACCCAGCCTCTAAACTGTGGTGATAAACAAGAGAACCTGAGAGCGAGGCAGGTGACATTGCATGCCTGATGCTGGAGATAGCAGCTCCATGTGAAAGTCAGCCAGGCAGTTGTGCCTCCCACCTTCCAGGAAATACTGTGTCTCAGCAGCAATCTCTGGCAGGAATTTCTCAGGAATTTTTCTTTCTCTCTCTCTCCCTGTGCGTGTATAAATATATATATAATTTTTTTTTTTGAGAGCTATTTTCAGTGTGCTCATCAGGAGAACCCTTTCCCTTCATCCCTCTCCCTGCTGGTGTATGAGCAGGAACTCTCCTCCCTGACAATAGGGGCCAAGGTAGTTGTTTGCAGCAGAGGGATTGAAGCATTTGTGTGATCCGGCTGTTTTCAAACAATTCAGGCTCCTGCAAGCCTTACCAGCTGTGACTAATAGTGAAGGGAAGGGGGAAAGAAAGCTTCTTGGGCCTGCAGGCTTCAGACAGGCAGGCTCTAGGGGAAACAAGAGAAAGCCATTAACTAACCACAGTATTATCTTGATTCTCTCAGAGAAACGAGCTAGGGACGGCTAATGAACTAGCCTTAACGTTTCAAACTGAATGCACCTCTGGGAGCTCTGCTAGAACAAACAGTGTGACAGATCAATGCCTGATGCCTATATCAAGAGAAAAGGTTATTTGCTCCTCTAAGGAATTATAGGATTAGTACATGGCTATGATACACTTTCTGTTCTTTTCAAAATATAGTTTGGTGTGTGCTGCTTATTTTTATTTTCTAAGTTGTAAACTCCATTAGTATGAGCAATAGAAGCAAAAGATAAGAGAATTTGTTCTCTGCTGGCCCTCTCTCACCGCATTCCTGGGATCCTCTATGTTTGGGATCCTAGACATGCACCCCCAGACCTGTTTGACAGTTACATGCGCCCTGCTCAAGGATGAAGCAATTCTTGTATTTATTTAGAGCAGCATCACCTGGTTGGGCTAACTTCTAAATGTAACACATTTTGTAAAAGATGAGAGGGAATGAGAGAGAGAAAGATGGAGGTGGAGAATGCGGAAGGCTTTGTGGGCTGGGAAGAGGTCAGGCTAGCTCAGTGTCAATCCTTGTGCCTTATCCTTGGATGCTTTCAGGGATACCCAACTAAGGAATATGCAAGCAAGTGATCTGAGAGCAAGTATAAAATGAGTATTTTCTGAAACAGTGCAGTGTTATATGGTAAAACCATTGTCATAATATGCTGTGGAGGCCAAAACCATAGATACGTTAAAATATAAAAGTGCAAGTATCCTGCTGATGAACATGCAACTGTGCCTCTGTAAAAGCAATTGAACATAGTGGGCAAGGTGTAGTTTTCACAGAAGAATCTACGGAAGACAGGATAATACTCCTGGAGAAGAACTGTTCCTACATATGATTTACTTGCACTCCTTGCTTCGACGTGCTATCTTAGGAAGACAAGAAATGGAGATAAATAGTCCAAGTTCAGCAGTCTTACTTTTTCAACAGAAGTGCCTGATTTCACCAGCTCCCTGATATTGACCTTTTATATTTTTCTTTAAAGAGGGAAAAAAAAAAACTAAGGCTCTTAAACTATTTTGATCAATTACCTCATTCAGGAAGCTGCTGTACACACTTAACCAGAGATACAAGGTTTGGTCACGCTATCAAAGTCATCTTCATTTTTACAAATTATTACTTTAATGGGAATTAGATGACAAATGAATTATTGTTTCTTAAAAAGAAGGAAAAAAAAAAAAACCTGCGGGTGATTTGTCAGGAGATAATTGTCTTTGGTATCAACATTTAAGGAGGTCTAGTATTCCTTGTAGGAAGGGAAAATATTAAATGCTTAAATTAAAATAATGTTTAACTTTAGAAAATGGGACAATATGAGTTTTATCTCCCTCAGCTCTACCTAGGAATTAAGTCATAAAATGATACGTGAATCCAAACTTAATTGCATTATGTCGAGTTCTGATGTCTTTATTCTGGTTCAGTAGCTGTTGCTTCAGCCATGCTTCTACTGATGTTAGTGGAGTTACATGTGAACTAAGGAATGGTTCGGTGTGAGTAAAGCCGTCAATTTGACCTTTTGAAGTTCATGTGAGCTTTGCTATTGGCTTCTTTGGAAATAAGAAGTTGTGCTTTGATCATCTTCTGAGAACCACCGTTTGGCTTTGGAGGCTTTATCCAAACATAGCTCTTTATCATTTGGTTCAGGCCACTTTGTATGTTCTTCATACAAAGTACAGACGAAGTAATTTCTACTGAGTCTTGCATTCTGTCACAAAAACCAGTGTTACTTGGGCTTTTAAGCTGACTAAATGTTTACTCTTACAATTAATTTTCTAATGCAGAGTTCCCACAGTAAGTTAAGAGCAATCATTAATACCCAAAAAGACCATTATTACTAATTTCTGAACAGTTCTGCGTTGCTTGTGTGTTTTAAATTGTGGTGACCCTTGTCACAGGTAGTACGAGCTGAGGAGGGGAAATATGATTATGGAGGTCACAAGATCCAAATTTCCTCAGTGTAGAAGAGAATGAGGGTTGATTACGTCAGGGGATATGAAATATAATATTTCGTTCTCAGTCTCTTTCCATGGGCACTCAGGCAAAGCTCTCAGAGCTGGGAATTGGCTCAGCTGTGATGAAATGTGAACTTCCTTTTAGTCACAGAAATTTGGGCAAAGCGCACGTAGAAGGAAGAAAAAAATCTTAGAAATAATCTAAACTTATGCAAAATGTTGACCTCCTGGAAAGGTGGTTATGTTTGGATGAAGTAATTCTGCTTTGATAAAGCTTTTTGTAATGATCTGGGAAGTAGTAATATTTCCATGAAGACCTTTATCAAGCTTATTCTTATTGTTTAAATCAGAAGTGGTCTGAATCTCGCTGACTTAACTCAGGTAGATCATCCCGATGAGATAATTTATCACTAACCATCTCCCTTTCTCATGAAGACAACTGAACGGTTGTTTCAGTTAAACAATTTAGAAGCAGAAGCAAATTTCTCGGCAGTCTTCTAAAATTTGCCATTGATGAACGGCCAAGGCTCCTCCAGAGCTGATGTCTCACTGTGGCTCACTAATAATGTTATCGCAGCCGTGCCTGGCTGCAGATAGGATGGAGACAAGGTTTATGAGCAGAGACATTACAGATATTGCTGCTTCTCACAAGCTTTGTCATAGTAAGTGAAGTAGAGGACACTGCAATGCCCTTTATCGTTTTGCCCGTATTTTTTTCGAATTCTCAGAAACAAGATGCAATTGATAGAGTAATCCGGTGTTGTCTCCAGTACAGTTTACTATCAGCTCAGCTGCTCCATTATGTGGCTTTTAACTGTTACCACTATCTGAAGCTTTCAGGCAAAATACAAAGAAATAGGCAAAATCTCCCCAACTAAGTGCTGTGCTCAGAGTTCTCTAACTGACTTAGCTGAATGAAAATTTGTTCCACGGTTCCACTGAAATTAGAGTGGACTCATCTTCTTGCATTGACTGTTCTGTTTCAGTTCTGTTTTCTTTTTCATTTTTGTAGCGACTAACAGCACTTGATGCAGACAGGAGATTGTTTTGCCAAAAAATACATTCATTCTTTTTCTAGGCCTGTTCGAATACCTCTGCTAATGCAACAGTTTTGTATCTTTAGGAAACTTAATTTGATCACATAAAACTTTGGCACCTTATAAAATAAAACTTCAGTATATACCAGCTATATAAAATATCTGTTTTAACGCAGGGCAAAGATTCTGTAATGTTCCATGGGATTACAAGGCATGTTTATACGTTCTTTTCCTGTCTGTTGCTTATTTTGAACGAGGTCAGTTCAAAAGTCATTGTTTACATATTTTTTCAAGGGAAGATTACTGTGGTCTCATCTTACTTTCAAGTGTGTGACGCAACTAGGGAAAGGGTACCCAGTGAGACCATTTGCTGTATGGATGAACTTGTAGACGATGGCATATCAGGGAGCTTCTAAAGGAAATATTATATGGTCCATCAAAGCAATCTCAAATTTCCTGATTGCATATATTTAAATAGGATAAGCTCCAGTTACCTAAGCACTTGCTTTGGCTGTAATGGAAAACAGGAGACTAATGTGGACTGTAATGTCTATCTCGCCCCAGCCCATCAAGGTATATGAAAATAAATCTAAATATCTATTATTAGAAGAACAAGGACACTGGGAAGGGAACCAAGACTATGCAATTATAGGCAGAAAAAAAATTGTTTGACTGCGTCTGGTCTAAGATTATACTTGTTCATTGAATACATTCATCAGTGTCTGGTTTTGTATTTCTTCTTCCTCATGATACCCCAGATAAGGAGTGGTAACTAAGTCTTAATGGTTTTAAAACTTTCTGTCTGTAACCATAAAGTGACCATTTACAAATTGGAATGCATTGTTGAGTGGAGATCCAGTTCCTTTCTCCTACCAGACCCGTCCCGTCACTGCAGGTAGATCTTTGAGTTAAGACAACAGCAAAGATTGAAAAGGTGTATGGGGATTTTTTGTTGTTGTTACTTTCTCTCCCCTATTTTTTTTTTCCTTTTTCCCTTTTTTTTTTTTTTTTTTTTTTTTTTTTAAAGCAGTATGCATGTTAGGAGTTCTATCTGAAGACAGCTGCTTAGAACAGCTGTCTGCTTATGTGCCCATCTTAGGAGAGAATGATTAATGAATTCACTTGGGCAGTGAGAAACTCAGTTCACTGATCCATAGTTTCAGCACAGGTATTGATGTGAAACTAATGAGAAATTTGATGCTCAAATTTGAATGTTTATTCCAATTACCAAACAACAGATCTAAATTAAAAAAAGCTTGAAACCTTAACCTTTTATTAGTAATGTAGAAAGCTGAACTGTGCCTCTATCATATGATGCAATTTGAAAATTTGATGTGCTGCCACCTACATTGTTTTGGGAAGGGGGAGCAATCGCCCTCCTGGGTTGACTCTGCTCCCACTACCTGGTAATTGGAATCTGTTTCCTTCCACCCCTCCCACTCCAGTTTGACTTACATGTTTTTTCCTTTTTTTTTTTTTTCTCCCTCCTCCCCTCCAGGAATTAAACACCCTGTAGGAACTGAGCTGTAGGCATCCCCAGCAGGACTATTAAAATACTGCATTTGTTGGGTTCTCCCAGCAACAAACGGCTGCTATTTGACTGTGTTGTAGTTCCTGGGAGTCCCAGGCAAGGTCTGCTCTAAGTTAAAGTGCTTACAGTCCATGTAAGCAAAGGGTGGAGGGAGAAGATGGGTATTAGCTTTATTTGATAAGTAAGGAGTCAAGGCACGCATGCAATGACTTGTATGAGGTTATATAAGTGTATGGCAAAACTGGCAATTGACCTTTGATCTGTGCATTTTCAGTCCTGTGATGAATTGCTATTTGCCTTCAGAACTGACTCTTTACCGTCTTGTTATCGGAAGGGACTAACAAGGATTCTTGAAAGTTCCTTGTTGCACTCAAGTGGTCCTGTCTGCTGAAGACTGGTGTTTCCACAAAGGATAAATGCTTCTGATTTTCATACAAATCAGCAGCAGTTTGAAACTCAGCTTCTTGCGCCATCAAGTCATTTAAAAATAGAGTTCAGAGGAAGAAATTCATTGATTTAAGTAGGAGTGATTCATATAGTACTTATGGCCAGGCAACAATTTGTTGTCTGCATAAAAGACCAAACCTAGAATCTCAATATGCTTTGCTTTACGTATCTGCTCTGCTACTTTTAGCTTATTCCATGTAGGTGTTTAGAAAAGTAGTGGCCATGTTATTCTAGTAAAAATTTTAAGCCCTTGAAAATTTGCAGCAGATGTAGCCAAATCCTGTGGAAAAGGTCTGCCAAAAGCCCTTAAAGTAAATGGAAGATTTGGTATCAAGCAGTATTGGTGCAGAAGCTGCTGCTGGATCCAGGTGGCCGGTGCTTGGACTGTGAATTCCCCGTGACTGTTGTGTTGCCTTCATGTGCAGCTGCGATGCCCCTCTTGGCCCATCCACCAAGGGCTGGGGGGTACCTGCCCTTGGTGGCTGTTGTCATCTCCTTCCTCTGAAGCGCTCCCAAATCTTCCCTTGGCCCCAATATATGACTTGTGGCATTTGACCATGTGAAAATTGTGGTGTGTGGCTGGCAGGGCAGGAAAGTTGCTCTCCTTAGGTTTTACATGCATGTAAGACGAGGAAGATGTTTGTAAAACAAACAACAAATAAAAGGATTTTACATTTCTGAGAACTATACTGATTTTTAGCAAAATCTGAAATAAAAGTGAATGTGCAAAGATTATTAAGTTCATGTCACCCATAAATTAGCTGTAACAATTATCAAGTTCAACCTCAGTTGATGTTTTTTAGGCTAGATTCATCTTGCTCCTCTGATTTTAGAATGATAGTCTATGAAGTAGCTCATCTTAATTACTCATCCTATCCTGTCCATCCTTACTTTTCATGATATTTTTCGTGATTCCAAGCGTTTGGGTAAGACCTTGCTCCATTAGAAAATTCCTGGTCCTGTGAGTGGCATCTATAAGTAGGCAAATGCCCAGAAGTTTATTGCCAGTACATGTTGAGGAGCCCTGTACTGGGCCAGATATGGCCCCTAGGTCTGTGTTCATGCAGCTTCATAATCCATGACTTTCCATGCGGAATTGGTGATGGGTTGCTCAGGCCAGTGAAAATGGTTCAAGTCTGTGTGTTTTCTTTAGTGGGCATGGGGCTGGACCTACACTAGTGGTACCCAGGCTGTGACACTGCAGCCGTGTGTGTGGAGAGTATGAATTCTGTTCCTTTTCTCCCCAAGTCTCAATGTCTTTCTACAATAGCCAGTGGGAGGATTAGAGCACAGTTTCCATCTCATTCCCGTTAGTTATTTGTGTTACAACATCAGCTGGAGACCTTTGTCAAGAGCCAGACCTTGTTGTGTGTGATGCTATGTATATCCATAGCAGAAGACAATTCTTTCCTTGCAGATATTACAGTTTCTAAACCTTGAGGTTTAGAGATATCTGCTCTGTGACACACACAGTGACAAACTTCGTTGTTGCCTTAGGTCTAGTTAATGCCTAGAAAATGCTGCTGGATCTATCAGAATAAGGGCTTCTCTTCCCCTGCTGGGTTTCTCTCTGTTGTGTGCTTTATTTGTAAAGAGAAAGTGCTTCTATTTTTTTTTGCTGTTTTAATTTCTTTTCAAACTGAAGGTTTGGAGCCATTTGAGCTTCTAGGGTGGGGGCAGGGGGGGAATCTTTAAGCCTTTGTAAAGCAAAGAAAACTTTGAAAAGAGATGACCCAGTCCCCTCTTTGGTTCACACCTATCTGGTCAAAGAGTGCAGCTCTCCGTGGAGGCTCCCAGACCTAACAGCAGTCATGCGGAACCTGTTTGCTGCCTTTCACGCTCAGCACTTTCCAGGGTGCCCCATCTCAACACGCCTGACATTCCTGGCCTGGCAACCAAGAGGAATAAAACCTTTGGGGAGTACCTAAAATTAAACGACTCCTTTTGGTCAGACCGAGGTTGTTCACTTCAATAACTCCGCTGCAACTCTGCCCTCCTCTCGTTTAGTGGCTGTGGAGAAGCCTATTCCCCCCCACTGCCTTTTTCCCCATAGGGGATCTAAATACAGTCTTTGAATTTTTCCTAGAATGCTAGGCTAGGAAAATAAGCGTCATTTTATAAAGAACAAGGGGGAAAAAATTATAAGCCCTGGGTTAGTGTTCTTTTATTGCATAAAATGGTGTTTGTACATGCATGCCTGTGTGGATGACAGACAGCAGAGCATCTTTTTTGTATATGTAAAGCAACCTCTTGATCTGCCACCCTTTAACATAAAATAAATTAGGGACAAAAGGGTGTTTTTGTCCTATAGCTTCCACAAACCTCTCCAAGCTTGTGTTTTTTGGGGGAGAGCACAGGGGATGGCAGAACATGCTTCTCCCCGTGAGCCTTCCACTTCAGTGGCACTGACACCTCCTACTCTCACACCTGGCACTCTCTGTGCGTGTTTTTATTGAAGGGATTTTCAAAATGATCTCTTTGCTGAAGGTAAGGCTGTCTCGGCATCTCTCAAGCTGTAAGGTGCTTAAGTGCAAGGTGAACTAGTTGACTTTGGTGGGGCTGATATCTTAAAAGCAGATAGGTGCTTAAATAAGTTGCTCAGCTGGTACTTAAATTTGAGTTACAAGTAACACCTTGTGTAAGTGGCTGTCCTAACCACTTTTGTGCAGTAGGGCACTATTTATTTACCTGAGCGTTTTTCTCAGTTCACATCCACCATCTATTTATTTTTCTTTGCCACGTGGCTTCATTTTTCACCTTTTCCCTGCTCTCCTTCCTCCCTTTTGATCGATTCTTTCTTCCTCTTTTCATTCTTGTTGGATTCTCTAGAGTGGAACACAACCTAGAAATATTTGCACTTTCCATTTTTCAAGCTCTGGTCAATGTTCACCCTCTCTTTCAGTAGAATTAGCTTAGTCAATCCTAGTTTTAACCATTCAGCGTAATAAATAGGGGTAAACTGGAATGATGTCAAAAATAATATAATAAAACAAAGCATAAATATTCATTAATCCCATTCAATGCTGGGCTTTTCTGCAGCTTTTTACCTCAGTACTAATCGGTGTCCTAAGTCTGGGCTCTGCAATCCTTTAAAGATCATGGGCCAATCGGTATTTTTATTTCCAAACAAGAGGTTACATTTGCTGATGAGGTGACTGGATCTGGGCTACAAGCCATGTTTTAGGCTATGTTGAACTCAAAACTGCGTGGGAGCTTGGAACCTCTTGCAGGTGCATGTCTGTCAGCCAGAGCTATGTCTGCTTTGTGCCAATTTGCGCACCAGGCTGCGGAACGCGGCCTCAAGTAGCAATCTGCGTTATCATCATGGGTGACCTGTCTGCAGCTCTTTGAGCTCCTCCAGTTTTGATGACAAGTTCTAGCTACGCCCAGTTACCAGCCTTGTGAAGGTGTTGATTTTTGAGGGTGATGGCATCTCTGGTCCTGAAGTAAGGGACCCAATCTTTCTCACTGGTGTATTTGTCCCATAGACTTGAGAACACCTTGCTACCTTACCAGTTATTCTACAGGTGGTGCTCCCCGAACTGAAGAACTAAAGAAAATGAGTGTTTTGGAGATGGACTGAAAACTTGTTCCATCACTACCACAGTAGTATTTAATTTTCCCTGATGCTTCTCTTTCCCATTCTTATTCTTCAAGAGAACACCACTGAGGGATACCATCCTTACTGCTCCAGGAAAAAAAAAAAGCAGCTTTTTTCATTGATCTCTTGAACAAATCATGTGCAGCTCTCACATAACTTGGTAAATTAAGAAGCCATGATGATAGTATCGCCATGCTTTACAGATATTACCAGATAGGAAGGTAGGGGAAGTATTTGGAGGAGGGAATTATTTGTTGCCTTTCTCTTTCTTTAACAAGACAAAGAAATGGTATAAAAATAAAAAAAAATCATGTTGCATACAAAGAAAAACAAAATGAACCTAAGAGCAATTAGGCTGGACAGTTGAATAAGCTGCCTAGTGAGGTAGCTGAGTCACCATCATTAGAGGTGTTCAAAAAACAGGCTAGATAAAATCCTTGAGGGGGTCAGAGTGTATGGGAAAATCCTGCTCGATAGAGAAAGCTGACCCGGCTGACCCACAAGGTCTGCTGCTTCTTCTGTGTCTCTTTATTTAAAAATGGAGTTGAATTCAGAGAGTAAAAGGGAACACAAAACCCAAGCCAGGTGCCTATGTCTGGTAAACAGTTTTCTTTTGTTCTCAGTGATGAGAGTTGCAAAAAGAGAAAAAAATCCCTAAAATAATAAAGAAAAAATGTTTGTGCATTGTTTATGAAAGTGATGTGATAAAAAGACCTGCATCTGCTTAGCAGGAAGATGCATCTGCATCTTTCAGCAGACCTGGCAGAGGCAGGAGAGGGAATTCTTTGAGTGTGAAGAGAACTGGCACCCAGGTGAGGTTATGCACCTGTGCCAAGGGGACAGAAAACAGGGAATTGTTCTCCTGAGAGCCCAGGGTGAAGGGGCTCGTGCAGCACAGCGCTCATCCTTTTGGAAATGCAGTGCCTTCATGGGTTGTGAGAATTTGACCGAGCGCCTGCGGCTCTCAGTTGTGCGTGAAAACACGAAGATGGAAGCCTGGGCTCCCCGGGGCAAGGTCCAGCATCCACCCTGCGGCTGGGGGTGTGCGGGGGTCACGCCAGTGATCAGAGCCAGCCACGAAGAGATTCTGTCTTAAGGCAGGAAAAGTTCAAGGAAGCCCCAGAAGTCTTCAGCAAGACTGCAACAGCAGCCACAAAAAAACAAGTTGTGAGGAGACAACAAAATCTCACAGGTGCTGGTTCAGTGCATCTGTGCCAATGTGCTTTTTGAGGTGGCCTAACGCAGGAGAGGAGTCAAATACTAAACACTCTGTGTGACAGTTGGATTTCTTTTTTTCCCTCCCTCCCTAAATACTTAGGTTCTGTAATACTTCACGGAGCCCCGTTAACAACCCATTGTATCTTTGTAGTTTGGTTGCCTAAAGCTTGTAGCATCATTTGTCAACCTGGCTTAAAATCTTTCTTCTCTCCCCACCTGTGCCTGTAGTACTGTAGTAGCGATGACACCACTAGAAAGAGGAGGTAATTCCAGCCAAAGACTTTGGAAATGCAGGTGCATGCTGACCTCTCCATCCACCTGCACTTACAGACATGAATCTGCTTGCTGCAGGGCAGCCTTGTTCTGGGGATTTAGGAGCAGAAATGCTTTCTCTTGAATGCCTGGTTGTTACAGATCCACAAAGACTGTCAGACTTAACTTACAGGCTAGAGAATAAATGAGTGATATTCCATCTTTAACAGAAATTTAGAAATATTCTTCAGTCTTTACTGTATTACATTAAACAATAGGAAACAGAGGGAAAACTGGTGGATTTTTTTTTGTAATGCAGAACTTTAGATTTATTTTCTGTCTCAAGACAGATCCCCCCTATATATTCAATATTTCCTGAATGCATGATGATAAAATGCCCTACACTTCCTGCGAAGCTTGTGATAGACGAGAAAAGTGGGAACAGAAGCTAAGTCTTCAGGTATGATATTCTTAGCACTGGACAGCACTATTTTGAGGCTGGTGTGAACATTGATATGGAGCGTGCATTATTATCTATGGAGCAGGAGTGCACATAAGAGCTGTGCTGTTTTGCAACAGTTTTCTTTCAGAGCTGGTGGACTGGAGTCCGTGTTTATCGCTTCTCACGAACTGGGCCAGATCAATACTGTATTCTTTCAGACCTCTCTAAACCCAGCAGGGAAGGCAATCACACTGGTGCAGAACTCTGCACCTTCTGGAACAGATCAATACCCTGACAGTGCTAAGCTTTGTTCCTCCACCAGCTTTAAGATGTTCTGCATGCTCTACATGATTGCTTAAAGGTTTGTTTTCTCTTCTTATATGACAACACTGCTCCCTCCCTGATCTTTCCTAATAGCATCACTGTAATTGCCTTGACATGAAATAGCAGCACAAACACAGATGCTTTGCTTTGAGGTGTTTTATCTCTTTATGAGCATCTCCATTGGTTGAGAGTGTTGATTTTACTTTAATATGAAATCAGAGCTTTATTCAGAGTCTTTGCTTATTTACATTGTTTTACTCAACTTTTACCTATGGGGATTGCATTTAGGATTGTATTGCAAGGTGCAGTAAATATCACAACCTACACTAAGCAGAGAATATTAGCTTAAACTTTGTGCTGCTGAAGCCTGTTATAGTCTAACCCCATTCAACCACATCATCTTGTTTGTTTCACAAGTATAGCAGGACACGGTTGTCTTTCTACAAGTGCTACATGGAATAAATCATATTTTATGTCCAAGTTGAATCTAAAACTCCCTCCCCCCTTTCCTTTTTGTGATGTCTGCCATGCTCAGAAGCTGCACAGCCTTTGTTTTCCTTCAGTTTTTTTCTTTTTGAGAAAGTATTGCATGTTACATAGTCTGATTTGATTTAAAAGTTAGAGTTACTCCTTGCAAATGATCCCTCTTTTTTTGTAGAGATAGGAAGTGCTTGAACTAACAATTTTGCTTGTAATAGGCAGATGTTCAGTGACTTTCCATATATATATATGTGTGTGTGTGTATATGTATAAAATAACTTCCAATCTGTAATTTATTATGGTGTATGTATTTGTTGTGCACCTTCAGAACTTGCTATTGAAGCAAGGAAATGGGAGGCTTGTTTGAAGCACGAGTTAGGGCAGCCCTGAGGTTGCTCTAAGTTGCACTTTCCTGGAAGGCTCCTTAGTGACTGCTCCACTAGCCAGGACAGCTACATATTGATGGGAAAAGGGGAAGCTCTTACTGCTCTGCATGGGTAGCCCACGATCGTATGGGAATCCTTTGTCAAGGATCTGCATCAAAGTTTCTTAGGATTGCTCTATTGGAAGATGGTGGAAGATTTTCTTAGGTGCTAATGGAGGTGGAAGAAGGCTCTTGGAATTAAAAGACAGGCTTTCCCTCAAACCAGAACTCTTGGAAATCTTGTGCTTTGTGTTATAGAAGGGATCAGACAAAATGGTCATGCTGCTCCCTCCTCTCTTTATTATCTATAGTTTTGTAGCTTGTGTTGGACAGATGCACAAAGGGAGTTCTCAGTCCAAAGTCTCTGTGATACTTTGAACTGAATTACCACTTCATCACATGAAAACCTCCAGTGCTTAAGGCTGGACCACGGGAATGTTGCTGCTTTGCTTTGATAGTTGACTTCCGCTCCATTTACCAGGTAAAGCATTAATCCTTCACAGCCTTCGCCACGTTTTAAAAGTCTTTAGCTGCAGTTCTCTGTTATGCTTTGAAAGGCGTGTTGTAGGGAGTACAAATTAGAGATATACGGCCTTCAAAATAACCGCTGCCCACTTCTGTGTATGTGTAAAGTAGGATAAGATATGCAATTTGTAGGCACTATGATTACTGGCTTAAGGAGAAGATACAGCATTTCTCAACACTTTTGAGACATTAATACAATTCAGCCAGACCATTTTCTGTAATATGTGGTTCTCTCTATCTGATGCATATTTTTTTCATCTCAGACATAAAGGTAAATCCTTTTCATTTACATAAGCGGGCTCTATAAACCAGATTACCCGAATTAATCATAGATATTTAAGCATATTACATTGCTCTGTACCACAAGCTAGCCTTCCTAGAAGGTGGATCAGAGATAAGGGTCCCATAAATTACTGACCAAATCCTTTAGTCCATCAGGCTTTATTTCCACTAAAATCAGTTTTGCTTGGGTAAGAACTTCTGGATTTGGCCCTAATACAGTTTTATATTCATAGACCCTTCATATATGCAAGAGGCTTCATGAAGCAATTGTATCATTTTTTAAAAATTGACTGCTCAAAAAAAGTATAAAAATAGGCTATTTTAGTAATGGTGCTTTTAAAAATAAGCATGCAGGTGATTCCTGTGTGGTGCTTGGCTTTTATTAGCTTATGCAATTTTATTAATATCTATATTATGTTATTTCCAATAAATAGATTAAGTAGGGAGTTGTGGTAAGCTGGCTCTTTTTCCTTGGTAAAAATAAACGATTTGTAGGCAGTTATTCCCTTGTATCTTGTCCCTTCCTAGAAACCTCCAAGTTTTATATGTCATTTACAAACCAGTTGGGCCACATGCAGCCAACACAGTGCACAGAGGAGGAATATTATCCCCCCGCACACTTGCTTTACCCTAATCAAATCCTGCAGATGCATCTTGTCAAGAGGATGCACCTCGTCCTCAGGAATCAAAGTGACTTCAAGGAGGACAGAGCAGCGCGGCGGCCGCTGACCCCGCG